>JBBPCY010020841.1:0-14836 GCA_037974405.1 Brachyalestes nurse | reverse complement strand
CCCACACACACACACACACACACACACACACACACACACACACACACTTATTTATTCATAGAAACACTGTGGCGCACGTAAAATGCTGTATTTCTAAGAACAGATAATTGCACTTTCAGAATGTCCCACAAAAAATAGAAGATGGGGGATGTGGCCATGAGGAGGGAGGAGAGAGATGAAGGGGTAGACACATGACTGGTACAATACAAAATCCTTGAAGGTCCTTGACAATAACGGAATGCAATTAGGCAAAATGTAGATCTTCAAATACTACTAAAATCTACTCATATGATATTTTAAATACATAGAACTACACATATCATGAAATCACGTGCATACAGACAGAGAGGAGGGCTGCGTGCAGTCAATTTTGGGTCATACACAGAAAGTAGCCGACCACGACTAGAACCCACTGCAATCAGAAGGAGAAGCTGGGACTGTGTGTGTGTGTGTGTGTGTGTGTGTGTGTGTGTGTGTGTTTGTGCGTGCATGTGATCGTGTGCTGTCTAGCGTAGGAAAATGAGGGGGAGGGGTCGTGCAGCATGGTTTAGTATTAAGAGCAGAGCAATGCAGTGAGGGTCTCCTTTTTTTTCCTCTTCGTTTTTCTCTTCTCCCTCTGGCACACACACACTGTCTCGCTCAGTGTCTACTCCCATCCCCCCACCCTGATTCACACCATTCCTCTACACACTCCTCTAGTGCTCCATCCTCACCGAACTCTAGCAAGCAAAAAAGCCTCAGTCTCAATTTCTCTCTCTCTCTCTCTCCTTCTTTCTCAGCTCACCAAAGAATTTTCTGCTCTTCTGTCTTTCCTCCATCTATCTCCCTCTTCTCCACCTGCTTCTCCCTGTCTCATAAAATCCCCTGTTCAGATATTCAGCAAACATGAATATGATAAAGTATTATGCAAACAGACCGCTACTTCCTACCTTATTATCTCCCTCTCTCTCTCATCTCATCTCACACACACACACACACACACAGTTACTAGGAAAACTGATGGCTGTACTAACTCATCTGCGGTCACTGCACAGCCGTTTGCCCCCACATTCTTACAGCCCACACGCCAGCATGCGTCCTATGAGTACCAAATGTGTGTGTGCCTGTTTATGCCAGAGTAAAGAAAGAAACAGATAAAAAGTACAGATCTTTTAAACAATCATCATGTGCCAGATGTGTGGGTGCGTGTGTATGAGGATCAAATGTCCCAGGATGATGAAAACATAAACATTCTGACATCGTAGGTAGAAAAAAAAAAGCATTTTATAAAGAAAAAGTAACACATCATGGTTATCATAAACACTGAAACAGCACTAAACAGCTGCATGATCAGTTGTTTAGTTTAAGGAGGGCAAAATTAGGTACATTTTTGTCTTTTCAAACTTATCAGAAATATAATTTGTGCAGAAAATGTATTGCCCTATTGCCCATCCCAGGATAAGGCTGGTCTTTTGGGTTCCTGAGGTTAAAATTAGAGTTGGGTGCAGCATAGCAGGTTGTAGATGTAGTCCTACAGAAAAACACCCCACAAAAACAGGATCACACTGTGTACACTGAAATGGCTAAGCCTGTGGAGCAGTCATGGCCCAGGTGTTGTTTTTGTAAATCAGGTGTGTGTGTGTGTGTGTGTGTGTGTGTGTGTGTGTGTATGTATGTATTTATCTGTGTCTGAAAGTGAGTGAATGTGTATGTGTGTGAGTATGTATGTGTGTGTGTGTAAGCTATGAGATCATACTGTTGTCCAGAACTTCTCTGAGAGATTCCTTGGCTTGAGAGCAGCCCAGTTGAACTGAGCTCTGGAGGAAAAACGACAAACTGCGAATCCCTGAGAATTTATAGACTGAAATAAATCTGCTGGTGTTTAATTACCATTCTGAACACCCAGTAAAACTGAAGAGGGTTCAAATAAGCACAAAATCAGACATTTTCTTCGTTCTCTACAGTGCCATGACAACTGGATTGCCAGTGTGACCACGCAACGGACGCGTGTGGGTGTTTTAGCTAAGGTGTAGGGACAAAAACTATTAAATATAAAATTAAAGTATGAAATATTCTTACCTTAAAAAAGGTTCACAACCAACAGCTCGGCCACCTTATTCCTGCTGATCGGTGGGTGCATGGGCTCCGCCAGACCACCGTCCGTTTACTCGCGTTTCCTTCGCTCTTTTTCCTCCTCTCACTCACTCTCTCTCTCTCTCTTTCTCTCCCTCTCTCTCTTTCTCTCTCTCTCTCTCTCTCTCTCTCTCCCTCTCGACGTCAACATGTGCCTGGACACACGTGCCGACTTTAGTCCCCTCCACGCGCGGCCTCTCATTGGCCGCCTCCGCCACACAGCCGGCTCCTATTGGGCTGTTTCCCCTCGCTTCTGATTGGCCGGTGTGACACCACGCTCCTGGCGCCTCCCCCACGTGTTTGACGTGTGTGTTTTAGATTCCAGCGAGCCAAACGCACGAGCGTGGCGGCGCAATGCACACACACACACCCTACCCCTCCCCCACCTCTCCACTCTCTCAGCGTCTCATTCCTGATAGGAACACGGTCATTATGCAATGCAATAATAAAGTCAGAACTGCTCGTCCTATTCGACACGTGGTCGAGGAGGAGCAAACTTTACCAGCAGAGTGGCGTTTAGATCGAAACAACCTGTTCTCCGAAATAAATAAAAAATATGTGCCTGTGTAAGACTGTGAGAACTTCAATGGTTGAGGCACCTGAATTAGTCAAGCAGCCTTTCAAAATCTTCTCTTTTCTGATTGTTTCTGTATGCTATTCAACCCCCTCTCACACACACATTGTTAGTCTGTTTTATTTGCTTTATCAGTTTAATATATATGTCTTCACTCTTTCGTCACATATATGTATATATAATTTTTACGTTTCTCAACTTTATGAACTATCTATCTAACCATCTATCTATCTATCTATCTATCTATCTATATATATATATATATATATATTTGTGGGACTAATAAAGGGATATCTTATCTAATAAAGGGTCATTTCCAGGGCCACTTTATCCAGATATGACTTGCTATGAGTTTCTCCTTATCTAGAAATAATATGTGAAATAAGGTCTGCCATGTCTAGTTTATCTAACATTAACCTGCCTTTTCCATTATTGGTTTGGTGTCCATACAATATATAATGTCTAAAGAAAACACAGTAGTCTAAAATACAACAGTGTTACAAGTGTTAAGTCCTCTGTTTAACTGCAGTTATATCGAAGAAGATTAAAATGAAGGATCTCTACCTATATTGTCACTACTCGCTGAAAGTTACTGTGGCAGTGGAAGTGTATAAGAGCCCTTGTGTGCAGCTATTTACTGTTGATTTCTCTCGGGCAGGGGGAAGCAGATCACATTTCAAAACATTCATTATTTAGGAGGCAGAAAGAGCTCCAGGACACATAGTAAGAGACTTCCATACACCTTTATCAGACACATCTCACTTTCAGCCATCACGCACACACACACACACACACACACACACACACACAAGCACACACACACTCACGTGTATACACTGATTTCACTTGGCTCATATGTGTACGTTACATTCAATATATTACATAAACAGTTTAAGGTATTCACTTCAAGGTATTTACTTTTGGCATTAATTTTGTTGATGTAGTATATATTATTGCCTCTCTCTCTTTCTCTCACACACATACACACACACACACAGGATCATCTCACCACCACGCGCACCAATAAGAAGACAAGCCCAGAGAAGGCGCGGCACACACACACACACACACACACACACACACACACACACACGTTCATGTGATAGGCGCTAGAACCAGAAAACGGCGCACTCACATGACCATCCCTCTACATAATAAAGTAGACACACACACACACACACACACTCAAACGTACGCACGCACCCCTACACATTTTTTCAGGTCCACCCAGGCCGACCAATAGAGAGCCGCTTTTCTGAAGAGGGGCGGGGCCGTATCTTAAAGGCGCCACCCACATGCACACGAGCCGCAGCCCCGGAGATTTTTGTGAATGGAACGTGTGGACAGGCCCCGCCCAGCAGCGGTCTCGACCAATGGCAGGCGGAGCAGACGCCGACCCCTTCGCGGAGTGGACCAATGTGAGGGCGCTTCAGGACACGGCTGTTGCGTAACAGCGCGTTCAAACGACTTCACGTTTAAACTGACGACAGAGCCTCGAGCCAGAGGAGCCGCACCGAGATCCTGCAGTCTGGAGCAGCAGAACCTCAACTGGAGATCAACACACAGCCATCTGAGAAACACGTCTTTCAGCCCGGGTGTGTCTGAGGACAATCTGAGAGGACGGAGGACAAATGGATAGAAATTAGTGATAGTTCACGAGTGAGGGACTGGAGACACTGAGGACAGTTTTGAATAAACTGAAAACAGTCTGTACAGAGACACACACTGGGTTAAACGGGCCGTAGTTAAATGAGAAGAGGGTCGTAGAAACAGTGAGACTGTAACCTCTTCAGTTTGTTAGAGACTGTTTACTGGAGCTGCTGGTGGCCTGGTGGTTATGGAGTTGCCTCTATGATCAGAAGGTTGTGGGTTCAAATCCCAGGACTGCCAGTGGAACCACTGAGGTACCCTCGAGTATGGTACTGTCCACACACACTGCTCCCCGGGTGCCTGATTGGTGGCTGCCCACTGTTTCACTTAGTGAATGGGGTGAAGGCGGAGAAAGAACTTTACACTGTTCACACTGTGCGCTATGGTGTGATCATAAGGGGCTGTTTTACTTTACCCACTGTCCTTATTTCACCCTGTCCTTTTTTATGCTGTCCTTCTTTCACATACATATTTATTACTATGGGTTTATAGCTGTTGTGCTAAAGCCAGTCCTACATTCACCATTCACAATAACATATACTGGGATTTGTTGGAGGGATCACATGAATATAAACTGCTGATAATGACATTCAAATAAACAGCAGTAATCTTATTTGAGATGTGTCATTAGTTTTAAGGCAGTGTAAAATAAGGCAAACGTTACAATGCAATACTTTTTCTTGATATCTGATTTATAAAAGAAATTATATATTAAATCAGAGTATCATTGCCCTCGCTTATTGTGTGTGTATCCTGAGTGCAGAATTGTACAGTAATGCATGTGTAGTTAAATGAAATGAAGCACCCTTACCAATTATTCTGGATTATTTTATGATGTTCTGCGTGGGTCCATGAGTGTGGCTACAGTCTTTTACATCAGAAGCTCTGTTGCTCCTGTAGCACTTATTTATCGCCTGACTCCTCTATAACCGAGACACACTGTGGTTAAAACACTCCCTTCACTTCTTTCTGTTATCAGGTTTAGAAAACACTCCTAAAAGCTGTGATTAGTCTTGCAGAGTCTGTGTTGTGGTGGTGAGTAGTGAGACCCTCCAGCAGGTCACGCTGCCTTCTCAGACCTTCATTAAAATTTTAGGATGGCGCCCCCTGGTGACTAACGAGAAGACTGCATTAAACACACTGGTTCTGCTGCTGAACTTTCATATCCCTTGTGTACGGGTGACAGTATCTACTAGAAAGTAGAAGCAGCATAACCAATAGAATAAAATCAATGCAACAGTATAATATACAAATACACTACATACATATGTACATACGTATGCATGCACTGGTGTTTTCATAGGCTAGCCCACCGGCCAAACACTAGTACAGAGAAAAAGGGGTCTTAGACTGAGTAGTCCAGTGTTTCTAAGCTCTGCCCTTAGAGCCCTGAGTTCTACACATTCTGGTTCTCCTGACACACCTGATCCTGAGCAGCTCATCAACAAGCCCTTACTGAGCTGCAGTGTGTGGGTTCAGGAAGAGAAAGCTCTAACACGTGCAGGGCAGTGGCCTCCTGATTGATTGATTGATGGATAGATAGATAGATAGATACATACATACATACATACATACATACATACATACATAACTTTATTCATCCCAGAGGGAAATTCACAGTTTCCAGCAGTATATACAAAAGTAAGAAGTAGATTAGCTAAAAATAAAAATTATTGAGGCAGACCAGGACTGGAGAACACCAGACTACACACGTACATCACTGGATTGGTGATGTTCTCATTATAAAAGTTGTTGTTGACCAAAGTGAGATTCACTGAT
The DNA here is from genome assembly GCA_037974405.1 of Brachyalestes nurse. Classification (NCBI taxonomy): domain Eukaryota; kingdom Metazoa; phylum Chordata; class Actinopteri; order Characiformes; family Alestidae; genus Brachyalestes; species Brachyalestes nurse. The sequence goes on along the minus strand of JBBPCY010020841.1, from coordinate 8,721 downwards.
CAAAATGTTACACGATTCCTTAAACACAGTTCACATCTGGTTTTGGTTCATTCGGTTTTGTGAAGTGTTTTTGCTATTGTCAAAGGGAGACCAAAACCAATTACAGATGTACCAGAACCAAGCAAATTAATCAGTGAAATACTGCCATAAACACACACACACATAGTAATGTGGCCCAAACTTAAAACACATGCATTTCAATCATGTGCACAGCTGGAGTGTAAACAATGACATATCCAGCATCAAAACCTCTGACAACTGAACTGCACAGAAATCACATGTGTGATCCTAAATAAAAACTGTGAGTTCTGAAAGATTTACTATTTTCACTGTTGAATTTTCTATCAAGTATTATGTTGTATTTTCTTTTTTCGAAAGGAAAAGCGTGAGACATTTTTTGCTCTAATGCCTGAATAGAAAATGACTGATTTTGTCATTCTTTTTCTTCTTACCAATACCAATAATAAGAATAAATGCATTGTTTATTATTATTGGGGTACCTCTGAAATCCTAGGATGAAGTCAAACACAGTAAACATTTTATGAAACAGGCCACAAAATCTCAACAAAATTGGAACAAATGATCTTCAAATCGCTATTCTCCATACTGAGAAACGCTCTTGTCCCTTCAGTTCAGCTCAGGAGTCCAGAGGACAGGAGGTGCAGGAGGGTCTCTCTCTGTCTCCTTTTAGAACAGCAACTGATATCACAGCTCAGACTGGCCTGAGACCCTGTATTTTCTAATTGATCTGTATAATAACACATATGCACATATGCACCTGCGTTCATTTTCATTAAAATATACACATTACAATAAATATGAATTAAAACATTCATATTAACTACATGTTTAAATTTGCCCAATAGGAGGCGCTGTAATACACAAAAAGGTGTTAAAATGTGATAAGGTGTGAAACGGTTGATGAATCTGCCGTGTTTTTGGCAATTATTATTATTATTATTATTATTATTATTATTATTATTATTATTATTATTATTATTATTATTATTATTAATGTTATTATTATTGTTGTTATTGTTATTATTAATGCCGCTGGTACCAACTGCCAAAACAGATCAGTATCAGATCTGCACCATTGCTCTGATTCACCTTCTTTTAAATATCAGCACTTCTACTGCACTTTCAGTTTTCTTTTATTGCTTAACTCTAGATTCTTTTATTTCTTCTGTTATTTACTAGTTTATTTTTTTATTATTTATTTATGATGTATTCTATTCCTGTGAGATACACTGAATTACCTTTTGTGTATGGTAATTTGCTATATAAATAAACTTGACGAAAACCTGACAGACCATTACCATTACTACTACTGTATTAATATACCGTACTATACTATATTATGGTTCATTTGCTTTTATGTACACTTTTTCATGAAACTGAATTGAAGTAATAAAATGTAAACCATAACTGCCATGAGGGATCCTGCAGAAGGTCTGGTGTGCAGGTGCGACTGCGGCTGCTGAAATAGCACCTAGCTTCATGAACACTGAAGATGTGTTTCCCCACACAGAACTGTGATTTATGGAATAATTCGTTTTGAAATCTAAATGATGGGGATGTTCAGGTCTTTTTAGAGCAGGCTGGAGAATCTGAAAAAGAGCAAAGCCACCCCAGTTGGAGCTCACTAATGTTAGTATGTCTGAATATATACTTTAAATGTATAGAAAAAAAGGTTTACCTTTACACCCGCAGGAACAATAATAACATTGCATTCAAATACATAGACTTCAATATAGAGTTGGTTCCGCCTTTGCAGTTATAACAGCTCCCACTCTTCTCAGAAGACTTTCCACAAGATTTTGGAGTTTCTGTGGGAATTTGAGCCCATTCATTCTGCAGAGCATTTCTGAGGTCAGGCACTAATGTTGGACGAGAAGGCCTGGCTTGCAATCTCTAGTCCAGTTCATCCCAAAAGTGTTAAACTAGTCAGGTTCTTCCTCACCAAACTCATTCAACCATGTCTTTATGGACCTTGCTTTGTGCACTGGAATAGAAAAAGTGCTGGAATAGAAGTCCATACTGGAATAGAAAAAGTGCTTCACCAAACACTGTGTCCACAAAGATGGAAGCATAGCGTTGTCCAAAAATGTCTTAGTATGCTGAAGCAGTAAGATTGCCTGTCACCGGAGGTGAGGGGCCTAGCCCAAACCCTGTAAAAAAAACTGGTGTCCCAATACTTTTGTCCATATTGTCCATTCAGTTTCAGTAGTTCTAGGCTGAACAGCACTCTTATACAAGGTAAAAATGTCACTTTACTCTCATATATGAGTTTACTCTCATAAATGTGTTTAAGCAGATCTGAGGTAAGTTGTGTTTAACGTGATCGCATAATTGTGCCGAGAAAACACTGAAATTGAAGAAAACCACAGCTGATGATAGCATTCGTGCTAACACGATGTGGAGTGAATCATCTGCTAACAGTAGCCTAGCAAACTTAAAAAATAACGTGAAAAGTAATTACATACACTTATATATGAATATATTCGATTTTGTTTACATTTTGCTGTGTTTATAAAATGTGAAATTTGTTTATTTAGCTAATATATGTAAACAAACTTAAAATTTCACAGTTTATATAAGTTACACTGTTCAGTGTGTATAAACAGCTAAATAAACAAACTAATAAGTTAACTACTGTCCTGGTTCCATTCAAAATGTAAATCAAATCATGCTTTAGTTACATTTTGTGATGCGACTTTGTAAAAAAAAAAGATTAGAGTTTTTGACTATATTTGCTTCAGTTAAATATTGAGCAATTTAACCACAAATACATGTTTTATTACTGTTGCACTTGAATGGGAGTCTGTTAGGTAGCAACTGAATGAGTTTTTGTTTGACACTGTGACACAGCATAAAATGTGTGTGCTTGACGTCACAAATTGTGTATATATGGTTTAAAGGGCTGGGAAAAACATACTCTGTGCCATTTTGTTTAATACAACCAATTTGCCAGATAATTACAGGCTCACAGGGCCAGGTTCAGTTTGAGCATTACATTTTCTTAAGCATTCATTGAAAAAAACACCACAAGGATTACATTACATTAGAGTTGAAAGCTTCTGATGTAGGTTTAAGTTAGATCTGCCATAACAAGTTGTCAAACCCATTGTGAGACGTTGGATGTTCACCATTGTTAGCTCGCCATTAACATAACATTACAAATCTCATAGAAGATGGAATAAAAATTAGCATTATAGTAGTGATAATCTGTGAAAAGGCTGACTTTTAAAGGTTTCTTCATACTAGATGCTGTTATATAATGAAATACATTTTATTTGAAAAAAAAAAGTTATGCACTGGTGCATCTAGTGCTTTAGGATATGTTGGTCCAGACTAAACCACAACCAACAAAGACACCAGGTGCACTGTATTGCTTTTAACGAATTACAAAATATAAAATAGTTTCTCATTTATATATTTGAGTACTATTCATTTTAATATTTGGATATTTCAATAACAGTTGGTTGCATCTCATGCACATTTGGCTATTTTTGTAACTAAAAAGTTAATCAGTTGCACGAAAAAACTTAATTTGCCCTTAGATTTATCTCTATCTTTCACTCAACCTTCGCTTCCTCCCTCCACTCAGTTTTCAAAAAGGGCATTATTACTCAGAAACACATTTAGACCCTGAAGTTGCATTTTAATTACGTTAAGCAATTTTTTGTATCACTTTGGATAAATAACTTTTTGAATTTTTAAATGTGTAAATTGGAATTCTGTTTTTGAGTGCTCTCTCTCTCTCCCTCTCTCTCTCTCTCTCTCTCTCTCTCTATTCTTCTCAGTTCTATTATTCCCACAGTACCCCTTCAATCCCTTCAATCAAGCTTTCTCTGCTGCCCCCTGCTCCACTCTGTCATACACATTTTTCAGGGGCCAACACTGAGAGCTTTGCCTGTTCTCTCACTCCCCACTCCCTACATCTCTCTCTCTCTCTCTTTTGCAACTTACTCCCCTCATCTGACCACCTGCTCCTCTAAGAGCATCTTTGGAATAATCCAGCGCCACAAGCTCTTCATTTTCTCCCACAATAGTGCTTCTCTTCAAAGACTCCCAGTGTGAGACAGGGAGAGTGTGTGCGCGTCTATGTGTGTGTGGGAACTCGGATGAGAGAGCATGGACCCGGCTTGGCTGGCAGCGGTGGTTTTCCTCTTGCTGTGGCAGTGCGTGGAGTACACCAAAGCTGGTAAGCACACAATCATAGTAAGTAGCATTACAGCAATGAAGTTGGCTACTGCAGGTAATAATGGTAAATACAACCTGTTTTGAAAGATTACTATGTTGGAAGGAGGCTGGTGTTATGATGATGGTGATAGTTTTTTACTTTACTTTACTTTACTTTGGGTTAATTATAAGTGAAATGCGTATATTGTGTTGCATTCAGCTGAAGTAGAAAATTTCTTATCAGTTATTAAAAGATGGTGTGGATTTTTTAAACCTGCTGACACCTTTTTTCCCTTTCTCTTCATCTCCAGTCAAAGAATGGACTTATACAGGTAACAGAATCTCTTTACTAATTTTCACAATTTGTTCATCCCTGTCATTATTTACCATCTCCACAGTTTCCCAGTAGTTGCATAACAGCTGTTTCTCAGTCGCTTACATTTCTTGGATCTCGCTACACTCCTGACACTATACGGGATTTAATTTAATGAAGGAATGATAAGATGAACTGGGTACTGGATGGTAAATGTAAATGCTGGGTTTCTCTGAGGAGAGAAACTCACACATAACTGTAGAGTTTGTTTATTTTCATTTATTCTTTATGTACAAATTTGTTGGATTTGGTATTTTTGGAGAAATCGTATTTTCTTAGAGGCTGTAAAATTTTCTTTTGTATATATAAAACAAAAGCGTACATGATGAGAAAACAGTTTTGAAATTTCTGGGTTTGTGTTACTGTTTTCAATACTTACGTTGATCCGGTCAGTAATTCAGACAAACGAAGATGCCTTGCTTAGTAAGGGCTGGCTGCTGACTGCATGGAGTCGTCCTTTTATTTTGCTGTGGGTTGTGTCAGATTGTGTTAGAACATATATTTGGGATGCCAATGGCGCTTTCATCAAATGACAATACAAGATTGGGCCCTCTCCAGTTGAGCGAGCCAAGTGAGCATGAAAGATGAATGGATGTACATGTATGCACATACACACAAGCCCCCTCAGTGTTCTAATTGTACTGTGGGGTACGGTTCAGCTAGCACTGCGGCATGTGATCATGGTCATGGTGTATGGAGTCAGTACGACTTAAAACAATAGAATATAGTGTAATTATATTCCATAACAGCCTGGGATAGGCTGCTGGTACCCGCGACCCCAGCAATGAATAAGTGGTTACAAAAATGAATGAATGTTCCATAACCTAAGGATGTGAAGGGAAACAAAATAAAGCGCATCACAACTTACTGTGTGTGGGGCTGCGTAGCTGTAACCACCGCTGAAAGTGCCTATAGTAGGCATGTGAGCATCAGAAGAAGGGTGACCTGGTCAACCTCTATTTTCATGTGTACGGCCGGGTGTGAGTGCCTCGCTGAGAAAGAGATGGTGCTAATATGCACTAAAGCAAGTCGGTGGAGGCAGTGTGTTGCTGTAGGCGATGATGTGCTGGGAAACCTTGGGTTTTTATGTTTATAAGGATGTTGCTTTGACGTGTATTACCTACATGAACACCTACATGAACACCCCTTCATGGCTACGGTATTCCTTAAGGCCAGTGGCCTCTTTCACCAGGATGCACTGCCACACTGCAAAACTTGTTCAGGAATGATTTAAGGAATATGATAAAACTTTAAGATGTTAACTTGGCCTCCAGATTCCCTGCATCTATGGCGTGTGCCGGACCAACTAGTCTGACCCAGTTAGGCCCCACCTTACAGCCTAGAGGACTTGATCTGGTCTGATTCTAACGCCTTGGAGCCAGATACCACAGCACGTCTTCGGATAGAGTGTTTTATAGAGTCCAGCGTCGAAGGGTCAGAGCTGTTTTGGTGGCACAAGGGGGACCTACACATTACTAGAAAGGTGGTTCGAATGTTATGGCTGATCAGTGTTTAGAAATACAGTTACAGATTGTAGCCTATCTGTGGATGGACAATTTATCATTCAGCCTCTACATCATTGATTACTGGTCAGTTCCTGGTCCCAGGACAGCTGTTAACCATATTTGCGTGGTGCATCATTCTTCCACAACAGTGATACTGACATGATAGTGGTATGGCAGCTAAGATTATTTGTTTAAGGCAGTTAATGAAGAGGGGCATGCAACTTCAGGGCTGTTTTGGGCAGCTGGTGGCGTGGTGGTTAGGGAGTTGTCCCTGTGATTGGAAGCTTGTGGGTTCGAAACGCAGGACTGCCATTGGCACCACTGACCAAGATACCGACCCCACGTGCTGCTCACCAGGCACTGTCACTGACTGCCCGCTGCTTCAATTGGTGAATGGGTTAAAGAATTTTACACTGTTCACTCTGTGTGCTGTTCTGTGCTGAGGGTCACTTTACTTACTTCCTTGAGAATTACGGTAATTTTGCAGTCATTTCTTTTTGCACTCTGTCTAGTCCTGTCCTGCCAGCTCTTATGTAATCTTGTGTTGTTTTTGTGTGTGTTCTTTGCGTTGTTTTGTTTCACTCTACACAGTTAAAAACCACTGCTTGACTTGATTTAGAGCTGATCCTAGCGGTCATAGGGCCAAAGGTGGAGAAACATCTGGACGGGTCACTAATCCATCACAGGGGGCCTAAACCTTGAATTTTGGAATCGAGAAAATGTGTGGAATTCCTGGAATTGACTCCATTAATTTCTGTCACTCCTGGAATTTCAGGAATTGAGTAATTGACATAGGAATTCTCCTGGCTTGTCAGTGTCCAGCAGGGTTTGATAATTCCTCGACTCAAACGCACCCAAGAAATCTGGCAAATTAACTGAATAAGGAGTGTTTGAGTGGGGGAATTATCAAACTCAGCTGGACACCAGAGGTGTGCGCCCATTCACTAACCCCTTTCTGTGGGCCTTCGCCAGTGGAAAAAAAAAATTTATATAATCAAATAAAATATTTTAATTCAACATGAAATAAAAATGTAGTTCTGTTTTTTTCAGATATCACAATTAAAGGCTGACGGTCTGAAATGACTGTGCTGTGAAAAAGGGCCAGCATTAGTGTTGCTTTCGGAGCTCTTATTAATAGTAAAGCGTTTTATTACCTACTGCCTAAATAAATGCTTTATAAATATTTCTGAAAACACAAGCGTTTCTGCCTAATTCTGTTCTTCGAATGTTTTTGTTTTTCTCACATAAACTGATGACAAGTATTCTGTCATGCTAGTATATATGTAATTCGAAATGGATTGTTATTGATTGTTGTTGATTGTAAATTGATGTTCAGTATCCTGTCATTCTAGGTGTATGTATAGGTATATATGTGCAAGTGTGCCTTTGTGTGTTTGCATGAGTATGTGTGTGTATCAGACAGATATGCGAGAGTGTGAGTGTGTCTGATTGTGTACGTGCGTATACGCGAGTGTGCGTGTGTAGCCATGCAGGGCATTAGCAGTGTGCTTAGTGTGCGAGCGCTAGGCTTTGTGTGGTTTTTGTGGTGCTTTGTTCTCCGTCTGTATTTGGGACAGCCTGCGAGAGGTGGACTGGCAGGGCTTAGGAATATGTGTCCCACCGTCGCCATGGCGATCACCTTGGCAACTACAGAGCTGTTTTACAAAGTTTTCCTTCTCTGCTTTGTGTGTGTGTGTGTGTGTTGAATGAGGGGGGGTGATGTGTTGTGGACTAATCCTTATGTATGAAGAGTCAACTTGGCGCCATGCTGGAACACACAGATAAACACACTCTTTTCCATAGGCTGTACACAGACCTCATGTTATCATAGCATGAAAGCTCTTCAAATCAGCTGTTGCGTTTGTATTAATTAGGAGTGAATCATACACACATGGACTCTGGAATTTCACCTTTAGGCTATCGAGGCTGTCATAACATTCAACGCACAACAATCTCGCTTAGGTTCCTTATAGTAATCTTTTAGACCCTGTATGTTATATCTTTATTTTAACTCAATTTATCCCCAAAAGTTTGCCTATTTTTGGTACATTACAAGTAATGTTTTCATACTCATACTCTCCAGATCCTTTAGAATTAAACAAGACTCTTTCTGTTACTCTTACATTACTGCAATTTTCAGCGTGAATGGATGGGGTAAACTACTGTGGGTTGAATAAATGAAATGTATATGTATGTATGTATATACAGTACCAGTCAAACGTTTGGACACACCTTCCTATTCAATGATTTCCTTTGTTTTTTAATATTGGCTACACTGTAGATTAATATTGAAAATAATATTGCACACTCTTGGCATTTTTTCAGTCAGATTCATGAGGAATCGACCTGGAATGGTATTTAATTAACAAGAGTTCATTAGTGGAGTTTGTTGCCTTCTTAATGTGTTTGGGACCATCAGTTGTGATGGTAGGTAGAGGTGTGAACCTTCACAGGCCTCACGATTCGATTCGATTCGATATCTCAATGCATCACGATGCATCGCATCAGTTTTATACATTACTTCACATTTGTATGTTTTCAAATACAATCAGTGAGATGTAAGCATCCGTTTTTATTTTTAAAAAAAATGGAAAATGTGAACAAAAATTGTGACCATTACACTAAATTGTAAACAGAAATAAAGAATATAGACATAGC
>JBBPCY010020831.1:0-14837 GCA_037974405.1 Brachyalestes nurse | reverse complement strand
TTAACAAAGTGTTAACTAAGACTTAACCAATGCTTAAGAAATGCTTAATATGGAGTAGTTATTATAAAGTGTTACCCACTTCAACATCAATAAAGTCCATCTGGTCCACCTCTCTGCACCCTCCACATAACACCGTTCAGACTGTTGACCATAGTGTCCTAGCCAGCCTAGCCCGGTCGGCTACCACTGTCAGCTTTGGTCTACTCAACATCCACTCCCTCACAAGCAAAGGGTCTCTTATCCGGGATCTCATCACCGACTGTAAGTTTGATTTTCTCTGCTGGGGTGGAGGTACCACTGTATTTTATAAGTGGGAAGTCTCGCCGGTATCTGTTCCTGCCTTCAACTCATTTGAATGTACTGTATCTCAACTGTCTGGTCCCTCTCCCTCCATCATTGCATCTGTTTATCGCCCTCTAAAACTAAAAGGCAACTTTTTAAATGACTCTGCTGCTTTGCTGACCTACGACTCCACACTTTCACCAAACACTGTACTGCTGGGAGACTTCAACATCCACATGGACAATATTAACCCTCTGTCCAGAGACTTTACATCCTGCCTTGAGAGCTTTGGTTTACAACAACACACCAAAGTTCCCACTCACTCCAAAGGTCACATCTTGGACTTACGTTCTCCATTATACTGCTATATAAATGGATACAAAGTATATAAAGTATACTTTTATAAACTTAAAAATGTTTCGATTTAGTCAGAAGAAGTATTAAATTAGTATACTTTCTAGTAAATGGTCTGTATACCTGCTATACTTATACTCAAGCATACTTAGTGAAAAACTTCAAGTGTACTACCTTTTGCTAAGGGCACACTTGAAGAGCTGGTCACACACTACAACACTGGCCTTCACCATAATCTCAATTCTCTAGCTCCTTTAAAAACGTACTTACTTTCACTTGTGTGCTAGAAAGGCGCCTATAAATAAAATAATAATTATTATTATTATTTCCTGGGATGTTGCAGCCTGATCCTGACCGAGCTGTGACAATTTCGAGTCAACTCCAATTCCAATTTTAAGTGATGGAATGAAGTGCGTCGATTTTAATAGTTGATACCACACAATGATCTTAATTTCAAAGACAGACCTCTGTCATTATAAATAAAAGGCATACTTGAACGAGAGCAAGGATGCTTGGTGAGCTAACTTAGATGTACAAGATGTACATAATCCACCTCTGCCAGCTACAGATTTTGGTGATATTGGTTGAACGCAGATGTGTCATTAGCATATGAAAATATTCAAGGCTACAGTTTTGGGTTGGTATATAATGGGGTTGGTTTGGCATGGGAAGCTCATGGTTTCATCGCCTCTGCAATGTGTTGTCATGTTACTATGAAAGCTCCGAATATTATGATTTAATCTGGGCTTTTTTTTTTATTACTGAGGCTTTTCATAAAACATTTAAGGCTTTAGTTCCCAGATGCTCAGGCCTTCTGATGCGCCTAATTGACTATAAACCCATTTTCTCTTACAAATTTTACATTTCCTTTGTTTTCTACTTTGCCTAAATTAAAACACAGATGAAATGTTGACATGTGAGTTGTAGAAAGCTGCACTTCTTCATACACACCAGCCTCACAGTGTCAGAAGAACACTCATGAACATCACTGAAACGAATCCACAGCTTTGGAGTCGACCCTCGCTTTTCAAACACTTGGAATTGAGGAATCAATTCTTTATTTAGGGCTTTATTTTTATAAGCCCTATTTTTGAAATCCATTTTATTATCTCTGTTATTATTCCTACTTTTCACGCATGTGTGGTTTTCATGAAACCAGACATGAAAATTGCAATGCAAATTGGTATGTTATCATTAAAGTTTAAAACAAGTCTTTTACAAGATTTTTCAGAAAGCAAAATTTTGTGTCACATCTGCAGGTACATGGCACTTATAACCATCTTATTCAAGAGTTTAATAAAACTCCAAGTTCATTAGTGTGTTTTAGGCTTTTCACTGTTAATGGTGACAGATGTTACCGTTTAAAACACAAAAGGGTTTGCAGGACGGATGCAGAGCCAGAAAGCATTAGAATGGTGCTGCCGCCGTCTGGTGAAAGGAGGAATTACATTTAAAAGGTTTAAGATTTATTCTGACAGAATAACTATAGCCTATGAACTAAACGCGACTCCAACACAGTTTCTATCAGAATCCTGTAATTATTTTATAGTCAATACACAATTAAGTTTTACAGCAGCACTATTCAGCACGACCGAAATGGCTCTCTGCTGTTTTAGCATAGATTTTGCTGTAGCGGACTACCGTCATGCACTGGGTCCCTTAAGCACAAATGCCAAAGGTTGAATCCACTACGAAACCAAACCCCTTAATTTTACTCCTGGAAATTCGGGAAAATAAGGGGGGGGTGCACAGATTAAGACTGATTAAGGGGTAAAACTACTGAATTTTTATCTTATTTTTTTTATTTTTATTAAATCCACTTTTAAGGTGAAATTAAGGGATCGGTTTACAAATTAACGGCCACTTAATTCAAATTAAGGGCTCTGGCATATTTTCAGGGGTAAATTAAGGTAGAGTTAAGCACATTTTAAGTACATTGTGTTTCATAGTGTTCAACTAACCTGACATCCTTAGAAACTCCAATTCTTCTCTCTCTCAGTGAACGACGTCGCGTCCTGCAGGTGATACTCACAGATGTGTGTGTGTGTTTAACAAAGAACACCGATAAAACTCCACTGTGCTTTCTAAGCGAAAGCAAAAGTAAAAGTGTTGTCCCTTCAGAGTCCTCTGTCAGAGCTGCTGTCAGGAGAATGTGACTAAAAATATATTCTTTTCATTTACTCCCTCTGCTGGTGAAAGTGTATTGCATTTGGCACGATGCACTTACAAGAGGGGTCCAGGTTCTGGTCCTGGGGCTCCAATGTCCTGCCTGTTTCCCTGCTCTCACGCTCTCATTTCACCACTACGACCTCGTTCGTTTGCTCAGTTGTTTTTCCAGGTGTGTTGGAAGGCAGAAAATGTAAACATGTGCTGAGCAGAGTTTCTCCACATTCCAGTATTAATTGGGAAGAGTGTGCTCAGCTCATGGGGTTAATCACGAAACAGATGCACTACTGGTCACCGGCCTCAAATTGTATTAGCCCCCTCCTTCACTTTAAAATTTGCAGTCTTGAATGTTCAGTCACTAAACAAGTCACTTTTGGTCACTGATTTAATTATCACACACACGACTGAAGCTGTAACTGAAACTCGGTTAGACGACAGCTCAGTAGGGTGGTTCATTTTTCCAAAGATGTGAAAAATGAAACGCCCCGAGTCTCAGTGATGTAAAAGATATATATACCAAATTTCAAGAAGACTGGATAATATTTAGAGGTTGCACACTTTGATCGCTTTTATTTCAAACTAGTGAACTTTCTAACAATGAATATATTGAATCTTGGGCTTCTCGTGTATTTCTTTCATCTGTTGCAGGTAATTGAACTTGAACCAAAAGAGGAATTTGGCTGCTAGAAAAGGTGCCTAGTGCTGAGTCACCAAGCGAACAAAAGAAGCGATTGCATCGTTCAAAGTTGATTAATATAACACATGTTTTGCCTGTCATACTACCTATTAATCTTAGCGTCTGGTTTTAATATTATTTTAAGTTTGTGATTTCTAGTTTTCCCAATAAAAGTAAAATCACCTTCAAAGTCATTCAGTACGTGACCCATAGACACACACATACCTGTGGTCACACACTAGACTCGGTTATCAGTGAAGCCCTTGGTGTTACTTCTGTGAATGTTTTAGATGTGGCTCTATGAAGCCATATCTATTAATCCAGTCATAGGAGCAGAGTCTGTAGATGAATATCTTAATCATTTTAACTTGAAAATGCTCAGGGTCATTGATGCTATTCAAACCCATTCCTGGTCAACAGAAAGCACTGTGGAGAAATGTCTCAGCTGTAACAAATCAGAAGAGAGAATGCAAGGAAGCTGAGCACCTTTGGAGGCAAATTAAACTTTACGTTGACTAGGACAGTAGGAGACAACCTTGAGCTGAGTAGAGCTATAAGTGTATATTTCTCTAATATCACTAACAGGAGGTTAACAAATATCCAGCTGCAGTTCTCCAGAGTTCCTTACAGTATCAAAATGCAAAGAATGTACATCTTTTTTTAATCACAAAATTGAAAATATTAGACTAACCTTTAGCTCTACACACTCAAGTGTGACCTTATGTCTACCCATAGAACTAACATCATTTCCAGCGTTGATCCTGTAGATGTTAGGACCCTTGAGGAAGTAATGCTTCATCTTAAACCATCTACAGGTTCTTTGGACGTTCTACTTACAAGATTTTTTTCATAGCTTAGCACAGGACTTGTGAATGTGAAAAGCATATTGTGAATGGCTCACTGAACTCACTGAACTCTGAAAACTGCAGCTGATAAACCCCTCCTGGAGAGGCGTAACCTGGATGCTTCTGATTTTAACAGCTACAGACCCTTTATAGGCAAGATTATAGAGAATAAAATTAATAACTACCTAGACACAAATTGTTTCCTTGACAACTATCAGGCAGGTTTTTCATCAGCATCATAGTACAGAAACTGCCCTTATTAAGGTACTAAATGATGTTCACCTGAATACAGATGCAGGTAAAATTACTGTGCTGGTTCTGTTAGAGCTGAATGCAGCCTTTTACACTGTTAATTATAACATTCTGCAAGACAGACTTGAAACCTGGGTTGAGCTTTCAGGTACGCCTGCTCGTTTGTTCAGGTTTCGCTTGGGAGGCAGAGGTTGTTTTGTCTTGATTGACCTGCTGTCCCTCAAGGGTTCATTCGTGGGCTTGTCCTATTCAACCTGAGGCTTCCTCTGGGTCAAATTCTTTAAGAGAATGCCATGCACTGTCATAACAATGCAGATGACACTCAGATCTATCTAGCTCTTTCATCAAGTGACTTTGATCCAATAGATACGCTGTTTCCTAAAAGTGTGATAAAGTACATCTGCACCAACTGCAGCCAGTTTTGAAAATGTTCTAAAATCCTTACTGTTCTCCTCCACCTTCCTTTAAATATCAGCACTTTTATTACAATTTCAGTTTTCTTTCATTAATTTTCTACGTATTTTTTCTCTTATTTTTTCTGCTTTTTGTTTTATTTTATTTATCATATGACACTTGTGCAATAATGTGCTATACAAATAAACTTGACTTGATGTAACTCTTTTGCCATCAGTGAGGATAATTTGTGTGTTTGTTATATAATCAGGGGTTGACTTTTTTTTTTTTGCTGTAGTACTCTAATGAAAAATATATTTTTTCTCTCTGTGTTTCTCTGTGTCTCTGCCTTGGTCGGTCTGTGTGTGTGTGTGTGTGTGTGTGTGTGTGTGCGCGCAGAGGTCCTGTGTCTCCCCGTAGTCCTGGGGGCGGGTGGGTTGGGGGCACAGTGTGTAGTACCCCAACATAATTGAGGGGTACTGACTTCATAAAACTTCTACGACCATTATGGTCCGCAACCGCGTCAATACGACTAGTTGCCACCAGGGGGGTCTGGGTCTTGATCAGGGGGTACAGTACCCCCCAATACACCCCGTAAATCGAACCATTTGTTTGGGGGGTGCCGGGGGTGGTGTGTGCGCCGGACTCCGGGGGGCAGGGTGTGCGTGCCGGGGTCTCAGCCACAAATTACAAATGACTGTGAAGACTGAAAACTGGTGCGCATTTTGCGTACCACTTAAGTCTATTCGGGCTTGCCTACCACTTATGTCAATCCCTGTATAAAATGTAATGTTTTATGCAGATTCAATCAACGTAAACTTATATGACAATCTACATTTAAAAAAAATCTTTCCTTAATTTTTCATATTTCTATTTAGAATTCCTTTTTATTATTCATTGAGTTCATTTATGATGTTTGTGTGGTTAATGTATGAAAAAAGGAAAAGAATAGTCATTATTCGGTTCCCATTTTTGTCACTGTGCCTTAAGACCATAAATTACTTCCACTCCTATTGGCTATCCTGTACTGTGCCTCAATCAAAAAGTGCCCTGAATTGAAACACAATCTGTAACTTGAGCTTGAAAGAGCGGGGCTGGGCTGCGGTAGCCTTCATAGGCAAATGTAGGCCTATGTAATTATGTTGCTGTTTGAATTAAATGCAGAGGAAGAATTTCATCCTGTTCACACTGTGTGCTGTGGTGTGTTCACATATGACAGAATGGTCACTTTCACGTAAGACAGAATACCTGTGCGTGAATGAGAAGAAGGACAGTGGAATGGTGAGGATGCATGGAGTAGAGCCGGTGAAGGTGGGGGAGTTCAAATACTTGGCGTCAACAGTCCAGAGTAACAGGAAGTGTGAAAGAGAGATGAAGAAGAGAGTGCAGACAGGGTAGGATGGGTGGAGAAGATTGGCAGGAGTGATTTGTGACAGGCAGGTACAAGCAGGAGTGAAAAGGAAGGTGTACAAGGTGTAGTGAGACCAGCTGTGCTGTATGGTTTGGAGTGTGTTGAGAGGATGATGCTGAGGAGAGACTCTGAGTGTGTTGAAAGAAGGATACTGAAGAGAGACTATGCATACACACACACCCACACACGCGCGCGCGCACACACACACACACACACACACACACACACACATATATATATTTATATATATATTAATGCATGTGTGTGTTTTGCTGTTTGTCCATCCGTCTATCTGTTTGTCCATGTCTGTATGTCTATCTATACATCCATCTATCTGTCTGTCTGTCTCTGTATTTTTCTATGTGCCTCTCCATCGGTCTGTCTGTCTGTCTGTCTGTCTATCTATCTATCTATGTCTATGTATTTGTCTCTCTGGCTGGCTGTCCGTCTACCTGCCTATGTATTTGGCAGTTTCCTAGGAGAAGGACACTCACGCATGCGCTTTGTCTCTGCGCCCCACACAGAAGGTGAGTTTACATGCGTTGCGCATGCGGAGTCCCGCCCTCCTCCTCTCCTCTCCCCTGTCTCTCTCTCCCTCTCCCCTCGTGTGGCTCTCCTCTTCTCAGTGCTCACCATGGCTAACGTCGTTGACACTAAGCTGTACGACATTCTCGGGGTTTCGCCCAGCGCCTCGGAGAATGAACTCAAAAAGGTAAAACGCGGGCGCCTGTTCTGGATCAGGGACCCCGGAGATCGCAGCGCGCCGCCGTGCTTTAATTCTGGATGAGGAAGAGGGATTAGCCGCGTTAGCTTAGCTGTTGTGGCCTGTCGGCATTAGCATTAGCCAGCCGGCTCCATGTATACGACCGTCGGTTTGTAGTCTAATGTGTTGATTTCCTGTAATTATTGTTGGCGTTAAGTTGTTGAATGTGTTCAAAAATATTACCTAGTCAGCGTGTCTAGGAAACGAGTTGAAAAATGTCAAACCGGTGCCTCGGACTCGGTGGGTCGCGGCTCACCCCGACGCCGACCTCGGCTCCTCTAAATCGGTACGGGGCTGAGGATTGGCCGGCTAGCATGCTAAGCTAACACGACGGGCCTATTAGCATTAACAGGAACCGGTGGGTGCGATTAGGTCGGTGTACACAGACTCTGGTGTGTTCTAGTTTTAGTGTCGCTTCGTTGGACGTTTCTCGAACTTGTCAAGATAAAGATCGAGGTTAACGCTTCAAACGACCTGGTTTATGTGCTAGAAGTTACGTCTTAAGGAGTTTATTTCGATATGTTTTGCCCCGACTGTTGTGCAACAACTTGAACACCAATTAGAAAGGGCAGCCAAACTCAGAATTAACGTTATAAGCGACCAGTGACGAATAAGGGAAGGTTTAAAGTTGGTGTTAGCTTTCTCTAAGTCGTTTTATAAACCCCACCGAATATTTTTTGTCATAAACAGCGGCTGTTAGTCGGATTAGTTGAGCTGAGTTGAGTCTTATCTGTGGGGATGGTCGATCATTTTCTTTACGATCCGATACCGATCCTGGTTACCCGATACCAGTTCATATACTTATCGGCACTTACAGGAGAATTGTGATTTAGATGGTGAAAAACAGTAAGTGTGAACAATTAATAAATAAACAGCTATGTGTAGTGAAATGTCTTAACATCACTGATCTTTCACCCAGTCTCACATGGCTGTGTGTGAGAGAGCCAGAGATGGATGTATTTGCCATGCTGTTCAGCCATTCAGCATCAAATTAGGTTACATGAACACATTTATTGAGCTGCATGAAATGGGCAAGATATCGGTTTTGTGATTTTATTGCTTCATGTTGTGGTGCCTTTCATAATATTATAGGGCTTGTTTCCTCACTATTCTGAAAAAGATTTGGTCTGTAAATAATGTTTCAAATATTTTGTTTCCCCCCCTCATCCATACAGTTTATTTGGGATAATAAGCTACAAAACAGCTTGTTTTTAAATTTTGACGTCACAAAACACACATTTAAATATATCACCATATTCTGGCTACAGCAGTTTAGCCCCATCAACTTGTGCACTGATTTGCCAACAGCAACTTTAGTTGGATCACACGAAGCCCTTGATTAATCAGAATTCACCCTGTCAGAAACACTGCCCTTCACATTAGGGTGGATGTTTAACTTACTAGTAATAAACATTTTATCTATATTTACATATGTAGGTTGATTCTCAAAAAGTTTAGAGTAATTTAGCTGTGACATGTTAGGCCTGTGATTTTTCGTTTATGACTGTGATATCACTGTGTCCTTTTGAGGTCAGAGATCAAATACACGCTTTGTTCAGAGGATACATTAAAGTTAACCAATGTGTTTGACCTGCTACATTTACTAGCTGTAAAGTAATCAAGGTTGAAGGAAATACTGATTTTACTTAGGCCATGTCCACACGTAATGTGTTTATTAAATAACCACATAGCAGTGTCTTGTCAGGCAGTGTGCACTGGTTAGATTCTGTTTATTCATTTTTTAACAGATAACCCATTGAACAGCCTTTTCTGTAAAAGGGTGTCACCTGCTTTTCTGGGCCAGAGAAGATGATGTGTTTAATTTAGAACTGCTTTGAAAAGACATCATAAGTCTCAATTTACATGTATAAAACTATTATACAGCATTGTCTGTATACATATCTGTCTCACTTTATCACTTTATTTGGATGTTTCAGGCTTACCGGAAATTAGCAAAAGAATATCACCCAGACAAGAACCCAAATGCTGGAGACAAGGTAGGAAACATGACTTCTGTGACTGTAGTTATTCAAAAGTGGTGTCCTACATTCAAGATATATCATCAGATTTTTTACTTGGTCTTTAAAAGACTATTGTGGCATTACTATAGTAGACAAGCAGGCATGTTTGCAACAGATGCAGATGGATGGATACATTTTTCATGCAGGCTTTAGTGCCCATTTAATCATCTATACATGGCTTGAAATCAGCAAACCTAAAGCATGGCCTATTTATCTTGTGTTTTTGTGTTTTCAGTTCAAAGAGATCAGTTTTGCGTACGAAGTTCTATCTAACCCAGAGAAGAAGGAGCTATATGACCGCTATGGGGAGCAAGGCCTGCGAGAAGGAGGTGGAGGAGGTCCTGGAATGGACGACATCTTCTCCCACATTTTTGGTGGTGGCCTCTTTGGCTTCATGGGCGGTCAGGGTCGCAGCCGGAATGGTGGGCGGCGGAGAGGAGAGGACATGGTGCACCCTCTCAAGTGAGTGTGACCTCACTAACAACGCAATGTTTTATAGAGTCTTATGTTTTTTTTGAGGTTGTGTCACCATGCAGAGGTGTGGAAATGGCAAGAGATGTCTGAGTTGTTACCTGTTTTCTGCGTTTATACTGATGACCTAATGTCTAATGAGTCATTTCTCTCTTGGTAGGGTATCCCTCGAAGATTTGTATAATGGAAAAACAACCAAATTACAACTGAGCAAGAATGTCCTCTGTAGCACTTGTAATGGGTAAGTAAATAATGTGTTAAATTTATTAAATAGGGAAGTTATGTAAAGGGATAAATACTGTTGCTCAATCTGACATCTTTTATTCGCCATAAGATTATATTCATATTTGTAAATGTAAAATTGAATGTTGGCTTTACTGTATGTTTTGTTTCTATTTTTTCTTTGTCATTGTAAATGTCTTCTTCTGTTTTCTTTTTTTTTTTAATCAGTGGATTTTCTTTTCCAATGTAACGTACTTTGCCTTTGGTACAAAAACTTCCTTTCCTTGGTGAATGCAATGGACTTATTACGTATTTTAAATGTTTTGATTGCGTCTACCTTTTGTGACACTTTATTTTTCTGGCTGAAATGTCAGATGATCAGCGTTTTGTCGCAGTCAGAGTAAATTGTGGCTTCTCTTATGCAGCCAGGGCGGAAAGAGTGGTGCAGTCCAGAAATGTTCAACTTGTAGGGGACGTGGTATGCGCATCATGATCAGACAGCTGGCTCCTGGGATGGTCCAACAGATGCAGTCTGTCTGCACTGATTGCAATGGCGAAGGTAAGCTCCATCAAATCTAAATCTTCCTTCACTGTAAGGTTTTGTTCTACAGCTCAAACATAACTGGTTCAGCCCATCAGCTGGGTAATCCTCTTCAGATCACGCCTAGACCTCTTCACATGCTAAATGGAATGTTAGACATGCAAAACACTTAGTTGTACAGAGCAAGGGTGCCTCAAGTGGAAGCCATTAGCCCCTACAGCAGGGTTAAACGTTTGTATCCACTATTCTGCACCAGTAGTGGCTCGTATTAAGTTGTTTTCCCTTTTACACCTTTTGTGCTGCTATCAGTGCCGCACTTGTAACACAGGCCCTTGTTTCTTCTAAAACTGTGGATCCTGTCTTTGTATCAGTTAGGACCAGTGTTGGGAAGTAACGCGTTACTAAGTAACTAAGTTACTGTAATTTGATTCTTTTTTTTTTTAGTAACGCAGTAATCTAATGCACTATAATTTTAAAATGGGTAATTAGATTACGTTACAATTTCAAGTAACGTTATGTTACCGCTGCGTTACTAATAAAATCAAGTTCACAGTAACCTGTCAGCGGCAGGCAGATGTCTGTCTGACAGTTGCACGCGTGACGTCTACGGGGGACCTGTGTGCGCGACGCCAGCTCAGACAAAAACAAAGCGAGCATGGAGAGTCAGAAGTTGGCGTTCAGTAGCTGGAAATATAGCCACTACTTTAAATTCATCTCAGTTAAAGGCAAGAACATTGTAGTTTGTAACTCTTAATAATAAAGTGTGTTTGAGCTGATTTAAGATTGTGTTTGAGTTGACTTAAGAGTTTCTCTAGAGGGTGGGGAAGTAACTAGTAATCTAACTAGTAATGTAACTACTTACTTTTGAGAAAGTAATCACATTAGTAATTTAATTACTTTTAAAGGGAGTAATCAGTAATCAGTAGTTTAATTGCATTTTTAAAGTAACTTGCCCAACACTGATTAGTACTGCCCAATATATTGTCTTTTAATCGTTATTGCAGTATCTGTCTGTAATCCTGATAACAAAGATATTTTGTCCATATTGTTCTGCTCTAGTGTTGACAACCGGTTTTGCCGGGGTTCTGCATGTTAGGTGTATGTTGAAAGATTCTTTAGAGCAGTCGTTCTTTAAACAGTCATCAGGGATCTCCAGATGGGCCACATTTTTGCTCCATCCTTTGCAACACAAGGATAGAGGCAAAATTCAGACTATTTAGATGTCCTTGAGAACCAGTGCTTTAGTGAATCAAGGGCACTTTTGACTGCAGTACTGTAGAACTACAGAGATGATACACAAGTCTGTGTAAATTAAGTTATTTCTCTTGCAGTTTGGTGACAGCATGGAACTTTTCCAATCAAGATTTATTTGGGTTGTTCTTGTTTTTGAAACGGATACCTACAATCTTAAACAGAACAGTTATGCTGCAATGAATGTAGTTTGTGGTGTTTAACTTGTTTTTCTTTGTTTGTTGTAAATGTCTTTGAAATGGTTACTATTCAAACCCATATGGTGCTACTGTGAGAAAGGGGGCTGTGTGAATCTTAGGTGTTGTGCATTAAAAAATGCTGTATATGCATTGTCTAGGCGAGGTCATCAGTGAGAAGGACCGCTGTAAAAAGTGTGAGGGGAAGAAGGTGATAAAGGAGGTGAAGATTCTGGAGGTGCACGTGGATAAGGGCATGAGGCATGGGCAGAAGATTACCTTTGGAGGGGAGGCAGACCAAGCACCAGGCGTGGAGCCTGGAGACATTGTCCTTGTCCTGCAAGAGAAGGAACATGAGGTATGCTCTTATTTTTTACTACGTCATAGTAGTAGGTTGTGACTGACACAGTCTGACCAAATAAGTTGTAATGTTCTTGTACCTTCTGATTGTAATAATAGCCACAGTCAGTGTCTGAATTCATGGCCTTTAAATTTATTTACTGGTATTTGCCTTAGCGTATGAAGTCCACACATGAATTACTGCTCATTATTGTTCAGAAAGCCTAATACTCTGTTGTACAGCCGTAGCTTAGTGCTGGCCCTCTTGCTGTGTAGAACTAGCACAGATTGCGGTGACAGTGTCATGAACATGCAGTGGTCTACTCACCCGAGCCTATCAATCATTAGCCCTCCTACTCATGTCCATAGCCTTCTGCTCACAAGTACTGAGGGTTTTAGGATGAAGGTGAACAAAATGCAGTTTCCTACCTGTGTTGCTGGTTTGTGAACAGTTGTAGTAATATACTGAAAAACCATGGCAGACAGGTTTACAGGGAATTGGTGTGCATACTTCTGTTTTGTCTCAAGTGTGTGACCTTAGAAGGCTTATTTAGTGTATGTTAAGGCTCATTTAGTGTATGTTTCAGTTCACATGGTGTTTTGTGCTTTTCTCAGTTTGATAACTTACACAAAGTGAGTATTGGGCAACAGAACTACCTGTACTGCTTTTTTCCTGCTTTAAAGACACTACCAGTCTGGCAAGTTTTTGCACCACAGATTTTTACCACTTATCCGTTTATTTGATAAACTGCAGTTGTTGATTCTTGTTATTCTTGGGCGGCTGGACGGCCTAGTGGTTAGGGCATTGGGCCTGCAATCAGAAGGTTGTGGGTTCGAATCCCAACTCGCCATCCCCACTGCTCCCCGGGCGCCCCTTGTTGCTTCACTTGGTGAATGGGTAAAACGCAGAGGAAGAATTTCACGTTTTACGCTTGACTATAAGGGTTTATGTTTTTTAAAAAATTAACCATCAGAAAGTGTCTTTTTGAAGGAAAATGTTCAGTTAAACAAGTTTCCTTTATGGAAAGAATATGTAACAGTACATGTCTGACATTCTATTAACAGATCTTGGTGATAGCAGTGAGTATTAAATGAGTAACATGCAAATGTAGAAAATCTGTGCGCAAAAGCCTGTCTGATGGTGTATACTGCCCTTCACTAAAGGATTAACATGAATGTTCATGGTGTGCATTACCGTAAGACACTGGGGAGTCACTTTCCATAACGATGGGCTTTCAGCTTCTATGCTGCTGTCACATGCAGGCTGTCAAGCCTCTGAAGCCCTCTTTAAAATAGCCTGGCAGGTCATGGAGCTGACATAGTCTTTCGTAAAAGGGGGGAGTGTCACCAACTCTTGTCATCTGGTGGGCACTATTATCGGCAGTGAGCTGTTATTTAATTAATCTTTTCTTTTTCTTTGCAAAGTGGAACGTTTCAATGTTTAAGCACCATTTATATCTTTTGGCAGAACCACTTACCCTTGATTTTGAATGTTCAATAACTATTGTAAGTTATTGAGTGAGGAACTGAAGACCCATAGAGAGAGTTTAGAAAAGTTAGGCAATTTAAGACTTACTAAGTTAATTTATTTAAGGCTTGCTTTCAGAAGACACACTAAAGCTTATTTTAAATAACGTTTGGTGGAAATTCAAACTAGAATGTTGGGGAACTTGAGAATGGTCTTCAAACCAGAACTTAAAACTAGAAATTCTCCATGATCTGTAGATAAGTGTTCTGTTTCTTTGCTTCCTAGACATTTAAAAGAGATGGCCACGACTTGCACATGACTCATAAGCTTGGCCTAGTCGAAGCACTTTGTGGTTTTCAGTTTACTCTGAAACATTTGGATGGCAGACAGATCGTAGTGAAGTATCCTGCTGGCAAAGTCATTGAGCCAGGTAGGTCATCTTCCATGCCATTTGGGGTCCTCTGGTGATGGTCTCTACTCCTGTTGATTTGGGCGTTAAAGAGTCTTTTGGCTTTCAGGTTCCATCAGGGTTGTGAGGGGGGAGGGCATGCCGCAATATCGAAACCCCTTTGAGAAAGGAGACCTGTTCATCAAGTTTGACGTGCAGTTCCCTGACAACAACTGGATTAGCCCTGAAAAACTAGCAGTAAGTATGAAGTGTGTTTATTAAAATATTGTTCATTTTTTGTGTGTTTTTCTATTCCCCTCCTTTCCTCTCTCCAGCCGACCTTCAAGAACAAATAATGTTACGCTATTTTGTGAGATTTGATGGTGAAAGGCGCCTGTAACTTAATAGAATTGTTCCAAAAATCTGTTGAAGCTGAAAACTAAATATTTCATATGGTTGCAGCAGCCTTATTGTTCCCTTTATCAAATTGACTTGCACCACAATTCTTATCATTTATTTATTTATTGTTTAGTAAAAGTAGGAAGAATTAATAAAGGGGGGGGGGGGGTGTTAAAATGAATCACATAATCGATGTATCGTGATGGCAGACGTGGACGATGATGCATGGATGCAGTGGCAGGACATAATCGATTATATCATGATGATATTGCTTGATTTTAAAAATGTAGTTAAAAAGTAGCACTGCAGAATGTTTTGTTTTTGTAGACTGACCGTATTCACTGAAGATGTAGGCTAGGCCTGTACTACTTATTTTGGTTACAATTTAATGCTATGGGCACAATTTCTGTTTACATTTT
>JBBPCY010020812.1:0-14839 GCA_037974405.1 Brachyalestes nurse | reverse complement strand
CGCACACACACACACACACACACACACACACACACACCTTATCTACACAGACAAAATGCTTGATACAGTGATTTTCAGGTCACGGTATAACTGCAGAGTCAACTGTTTCATATTTGGATTAATGGCTGCTCAATCAGCTGTTAAGACTGTATTTTTAAGGCACATAGAGTAAAAAATCCTACAAAGCAGCCGTCTCAGAATTTCTGTTGGTAACGACCCAATTAAGCATTTCAACATAACTACAACAATAACAAATAACAGAATTTTTCATTGTGTGCAATGGGAAACCCGTTTGAACAACATCAAATGACTGTGATTGAAATATTTCCACAATATCTGCAAATATCAAGTTACAGTGATAAATGAGGCACTGTTGGCCTTGCAAGTAACAGCTTTATTGAAATCCAAAAGCATCCTGATGACTCAAGAAACAGTTTAATCTTGAGCCAGCTGATTCAAGAGGAAATTAAACAGGAACTGAGCAAGACCATGTCAGCAGACAAAAGAGCTACAATCAACAACAAAAATCATGCAGAAAGGCCACAGCAACAGCACATTTAATGCTCTCCTGACCCTGCAAAGCAAGCCCGGTATCGGTCCACGAGTCATTTGGTATTGGGCCCCACAGACAGACAGAATACAAATATTTTATTGATTATTAGAGTCTGTAAGATTTTTGAAAAACAAAAACACACTTTGGTTTTAGTTGTATCTACACCGGAAAATATTGTTTTACATGAAACTGGTCCATGGTGCAAAAAAGGTCGGGGACTGCTGCTGTAAAACACCTTCCATCATGTGTCCTATTTTCTATACTGACAATAAAATAAAGATACAATGATGTAACTCAGGGCTTAGAAAACAAAATTATGGAAATGTCTTTGGGAAATTGGAACAACGGATCTGGGATATCTTCAACAAAAGCTAAGCCATATACTAGCTCCTAATTGAGACATGGACATTAATGTTGCGCGGGTCGGCTTTTTTTTTTAACACCCGCCCCAAACCGGCAGGAGATCCAAACCCCGCCCAACCCGCAAAAATACGCGTGGATAATGACCCGAAACCCGACCCGAAAAACCCCACCAGGGATCGTTTTGATCGTTAATGAAATGCGTTTTGTAACTTTTTGACCTGCCCACCGGAACCTGTGCTGGCTCCCTGTGGCTGCCCACATTAGGTTCCAAGCCTTAACACTTGCCTTAAAGGCCAAGAATGGACTTGCACCGCCTTACTTATCAGCACTTATAAAGCAGCGTGTCACTTCTCGTCCTCTCAGAGCATCAAGCATTGCTCATCTTGAACATCTGCTGCTCAAGAGAAGAGGATCTGTGGAGTCCCTCGCTGTCTCCAAGCGTCATTTGAAGATCCACCTCTCCAAGGAACAGCAAGGGAACTAACTAGTCCTCGCACTTATTGCTTGCATATTTTTTCATATATATATATATATATATATATATATAAAAAACCTGACTTTCTCTTTTGACAGGGTTTGTTAACATGTGCAACCTAACTGGTAGTAACTTGGTTAAAAACAGATAGGTATGAACAACAGAAGTGGACTATTTAAGCACTGATGTTCAGTACGTCGCTCTGGATAAGAGTGTCAGCCAAACATCATAACTAATTGTAAAACACACTGGGCAGAACTTATACATATAAAACTTTATTATAATTATATAAACTTTGTTAAATTCAGCAAATAAACAGTAATTTTGCACGTCAATGCATAGAAGTACACTCAGAATATCAACAAAATGTCCTTTGACCCAAAGCAGCCAAACTTTTGATTCCATTCATTATCTGCCGCTTTTCTGGGTCCGGGTTGCGGGGGTAGCAAACTCAGCAGAGATGCCCAGACCTAACTCTCTCCAGCCACCTCCACCAGCTCTTCTGGAGGAATACTGAGGCACTCCCAGGCAAGCCAAGAAATATTATCCCTCCAGTGTGTCCTGGGTCTGTCTCAGAGCCTCCTCCTGGTGGGACCACTCTGAGTGCCTCCTAAATGTCTGAGCTTCACATCCTATCTCTAAGGGAGAGCCCGGCCACTCTGTGAAAAAAAAAACTCATTCCGGCCACCACAATCTCATTCTTTCCGCCACTACACACTCGTGACCATAGGTGAGGATGGGGACACGGATGGATCCGTAAATCAAGAGCTTTGCTTTTTTTTTTGGCTCAGCTCTCTCTTGACCACAACAGACAGGTTAAGTGTACGTAGCACTGAGACACGGCCTCAATCCTTCTGTCCAACTCCCGATCCCTCTAACCCCACTCGTGAACAAGACGCAGAGATCCTTGAACTCCTCCACTTGTGGCAGAAACTCCCCCCTGACCTGAAGTGGGCAATCCATCCATTTCCAACTTTTGATTCCACAAATTCAAACATGTTCCACAGTTAAAACTGCCATTTTGAACACTGAATTTTGAACATACTTCTGTCCATTTTCATAGATTGCCACACCGTATCAGAAACTACACTGAGCGCAGTGTAAAATGTGTGTTGATTTAGGCAGTTTGCACAATCGCTAATTAGTTTTCCAGTTCCAATGCAAAACTAAAATAACAAATATCAAACATGTCTCGACTAATTGTCTACATCAGGGCTTAGGAGCACACTGCGCTCATTTCTAGCCATTTAAGTTGACCTGAGTGTTTCAGAAGTACATTTCAAGAGAACATACCTTCATGACATTAAATAGGACTTCTTGGCCCAGGCTGTCCTTCTCTTTGAAGAACTCATGCTCAGGGTATGTCCGGGCGATATCTCGGCGGATCAGCTTTTCGCAGGGCGACGTCATCTTCAGCAGCTCGGAGTACTGGTCCTTTATGGGCAGATTCTGGGCGCTACATAGCAGCTGCCACACTATTGCCCTGAAGTGATGTGGGATGCCCTTCCTGACTAGGTCCTGAAAAGAGACAGGTCCATATACTAAGGAGAAAGGAATGATCACAATATCAAGACTACAGCTGATGACAGTCTCAGTACCATTTCAGATTACTTTAAGAGGAAATAATCTAACAGAGGAACACCCTCTCACAAATATGGTTGCAGAACAAAATATATGATTTTGGAAATACACATTTAAATACACACAGCTTCTGCCAACTGATATTTTCCATGAATACAGAATGTACCTCAGAAATGATAATGCCATTTTATGCTGCTAAATATAACCCGGACAGGATGTCTTCAGCGGAGCCCAGAGCTGTTCTAGCCTAATATTACTGACGGGAAGATGGTTCCTCAACTTATTACAGCAACATACATCTCACGGATCTACAGCTGGTCATTCCAGTGTAGAGCTTAAACCAGGGTCCACCCACACACTCACACAAGCTGTGGAGATCCCTCAGTGCTGAGGGAAGCAAGGAGACAAGGGTCTTTTGTTGAAAGAGCGCTGAAGGAGGCTGTTAGATATGAGCCCTTTGTTAAAGCACACAGAGACCACTGGGCAAAATGCTCCTCCCCCCAGCACAGGCATTAATTATAGATCTAGATTATGTTCATGTTTTAATATTTACTGACAGAATATGTAGGATTTCTTTTTAATTATTGATATGTTTTTTTAATATATGTTGCAATGGTATATAGCCCTTTTCAATGATGTTTAACAGGGTATGTTCAATGACAGAAAAAAAACCAAAACAAACGAACAACAAATGAAAAAGGATTTAACGCACATTTTCATTTCTGTGTCAATTAAATGTGTTTCATAGATTTCAAAATGATAAACTTTTTTAAAAAATTCTGATTACTGATACATTTATTAAAAACGGGAAGACTTAGCAGAATTACAATTTTAAAATACATATTAAAATAATGAACAATACACTGCCATGCTCTTCATGCCATATACTGTCTTGAGGTTCACTACCATGGCCTCTTACTGAAAAAATGCATTCTTTGGGTGGAACATTTTCCATTATTTTGTCTTTAAAGAAGAAAAGGGGAACATCACAATACATAGTTGATTTAACTGAACCACAAGGTTTCAGTACTAGGTCAACATCTCTGGTTCACACCCAGGAATGAAACCAGAACCTTCTGATGACATTATGTCCCTGTTCCTGGTGTGAAGCTCCCATTTTTTGAACACTGAAGGACTACAACAGTTTCTGATTTTGAACTCTACTAAGATTGTTCAATCCCTGCAAAGTGCTGGAGCTACATACACAAACAACATACATCATCGAAACAAGAGCCAAGCAGTCCTATGGGACAAAGACCATCCAGAGAACAGGCTCTTCCCCATAAAGTTCAACATTAACCTGAAACCCGAGCAGTGGGAAAAATGAAGCTGTAAGCGAAGAATACAAATAACACCACAAAGTAATTAATGAAGACGACTACTGCTGAAATCGCAGAAATATACAGAGGTTTCTCTCTACTTAACATTTCTTCTTGTCACAATACAAATGGAGAGGAGAAAGCAAGAGCATGGCATCTGCATGGAACACTGAATAAGACAATCTATTAACAGTGTTGAACATCATTTTGTAATTAGTTGGTAGAAAAATAAACAATAATGATTGGGCACGTAGATGAGAGTCTCACACTGAACCGTAGCTCACTTGGGCATAATATTTCAATGATGACACATTTGTCATTAATTTTTATTATTTTTTTACACTAGTAAGATGTGTAATGTATTCAATGTTAAGTAACGTATTACAATAAATGTACAGTAATCCCTCGCTTTTCGCGGGGGTTATGTACCAAGAGCACCCGCATTAAGTGGAAAAACCGCGTTGTTGTGTTTTGGTAAAAAAAAATGCCAAAAAATGCCTATTTTATAGTGTAAACCCTAAATATGCCCTTAAATGTGCTCCAAGAACTCAGTTTAATGCATTACACTTAAAGAAAATATAAAGTTAAACCCATATTTGTTTTCAGAGTTGAATAATGGCGGCCAACAATGGAACACAAGCCCAAGCGATGGCAACTGTTTCATATAAATGAAACGTTAATAAAATGATTTTACTGATGTATACTGCGGTGTGTAGCCTGTCACTCTCTGACGACAGTTATGGATAATTTGTTTGAGTTTGCGATTATATCGACTTAGGAGAGTTCGCACACGTAAATGTTAGCAGTTTTTTTTGCAAGTTAGGCAGTTATAGTTAAGTTTCAAACTGCCTGACTTATGTCTACCAGATGCAGCTAGACAAGAACCATTTGTACAATGTCATTCTATGGCGATAAAAACAAACCTAACCTATCTTATAATAACTCTAGCCTGAAATGTCACAAAATTGTAAAGTACATGTCCCAAACTTAACATAAGACTAACTTGGGAAGAAGATCAGGAGAAACGCAGGAAAGAGTAAAAGACGAAAAAAAGAGCTAAGACAGCATATGCACTGTAACAAGGCTAAGCCCAGCAAGCTGAATTTGGCTTCCTACTCTAGTTTTCCTTTCCACCTTAAATGGTGCAGCAAGCACATTCGTGATTTAGTTTAGCCACGATTTAGCTCACAGTTTTTTTGCTATTTAAGTGAACATCACAACAGAAAGCAATTTTGGAGTTGTTCAAATGTTGCTGGTCATCCTTAACATCCAGGGCTCACGATAGTAAAAAGCACTTTTAATTGTCAAGATAAGCTTAAAAAGGCAATGTGGTGGTCTCCATTAGCATAATGCTAACAAACTAAAATATTTATTTTTTTCTAAATGGGACAAAACATACTAGGGGCCTCCCAAATCTAGCCTTTGTGTGGGAAACATAACAATGTTCTGTTAGTTAGATAGGTAAGTCAAAACCACAGTTAAATGAAACCATTTTAATGGAAAAATGTGTTGTCGTACTGTAATTTTACCCATTATTCTAAAAAAAAAAAAAAAAAAAAAGCTTACAAAGCCAAATAACACATTCTGTTCCCCATTTACAATACCTCAGCTAAAATGTTTGTGTAATTATCCACAGCTTTAGGTGCTTCACATTAATGACACTGTGCTTCATTGTTTATATAATAGATGAACACTGCTGCATTTACCTTCAGCTGCTTCTCCTTCTTCTTGCGCACCTCCTCCCACTCGTTGACAATTCGCCCCCATAATATCCAGGTGTCTTCTTCCAGGTGCGAAAGGTTGGAGGAGGCTGAGGAGCTCGACACCAGCGAGGAGCCACTGTTCCGCCGAGAGCCGTTGACTGAACGCAGAGACTTACTGTCCGTCTCCAGTAACCTGCAGTGCAAAACACAAATCAGGAAAGATGAAACTGTGGAAAAAAAAACAGCTTTTCAAAGTAGAGACAGAAATTACTAACAACTCCAGAGTAAACGGTTTTCAAAGTTCAAGATATTTGTTACCTGAATGGTAAGAGTCATTTGCCTTTAACTCTAAATATTTAACTCCTTTATAGGGCTTACACCAATCAGTCAGAACGTTAAAACCTGTGTCCTGTGTAGGCCCCTCCGTGCCACCTAAACGGTGGTATATAATGAACAATGGTGAATTTAAAATTTTTTAAAAAGAAAACAAAGAGCTAAATGTAGTTTGTGAACATTGCATACGGCTAATGAAGAACTTTTGGGTATAAACAGATAACAGGAAAATAAAGACTGCTTGCCTATAACAGAGTGCTTTGGATTTTCACTATGTTCAGGATTCCAAAACCACACCCTACAAAGGTCAAATACTAAACCCACTCTAGTTCTTCCCTTAACCATGGAACAGTCCACACTGAGCGCAGGACAACAACAACAAAAAACAAAACAGTTGCCAAGTTGGTTTATCAAAAATAAAAAACTAAACAAAAAAAAAGAAACAATTGTATTGCATTCTATGGAAATAAAGACAAATCTAACCTATTTTGCAACAAATCTAGCCTGAAGTGTTTCAAAACTTTTAGAACGAGTGTAGTCAAGTACTCATTTTGGTTTTAAAAAGCTACAGATTGGAAAAAGCATGTTCGCTTTATATTTCTTCTTTTGTGGGTGTCTGACCAGTCAGAGCTTGGCCTTTATAAACTGACCATATTAAGTGAAGTGCTCTGATTAAAAATAGCTCCTCAAAGTGGAAGAGCTCTGAAAAAGAGGTGGGATTCCATCCGTGAATCATTTAAGGCAAAAATACCAGCACTGATACAAGGCCACACAGGCAAGTTGCACCTTGCACACAGGCAGGGTGTCTGCATATCTGTGAGGGACTGATTTGAGATCAGCTGCTCAAGTGGCAGAGTTATCCAGCACCACCAAGCTAACAGCACACACAAAAGCCAAGGAAACCTGATCTCGGAAAAAAGAGCCGAGGCCAGGCCTCTGGAGCCCCAGCGGGTGACGTCATGTTCTGCGCTCAGTGGCCAGGTCTGGTTACATCCACATTTGGGTCACACACGGAGAACAGAGAGGAGCTGTAGCAGAGGAGAAGAAGCTGAGAGATGAAGTTTAAGGGTGACTGAGCTGCAGTGGTTGTTACTACAATGTGTGACTGACTGAATGTAATCTAGCAATGTAATCTTTACTGGCCACAGACTCCGGAATTACTGTGGAATCAGCTTGATTTCTCAAGAGTTTAAAAAGTGGACTTACACTTAGGAATACAGGGTCAAGTATTCATTAGGATTAAAATTATAATCTAAATATGGCCACAACTTAATTATAACATAAGAAACAAAGCAGGGCATGGAACCCAAGTGGACAAGTTGTAAGATAAATTACAAGTTCAAACTTAAGCAGACTTATACTAACAGTGCTGTTTCAGTCATAAATGCCTTTAGCAACATTTATGAAACCATAATATCTAGTTGTGAAATGTCAAACACCAACATCCTGATCAATCTGATCAATCAGACTGAGGCCAAGTAAAGGGACTATTTAAAGTTATATTGGATTTGAACTGATTAATATGCAAGCTGCCTGAGCCCAATTATGTTAACACTGTAAAAACAAATTATATAACAATCTAATTATATAACAATATTTATATATAATTATATAATAGTGTGTATACACAATTCAAAACTGCAGTTAAGGTTAAGACTTGACTTAAATCTCTTACTTTAATCCTTCAAAACATGAGCATTATTAAAAACACGACCAGAACACAGCAAACAAATTAAGACAAAACCTTTCGTTGGAGACCATCTTAAAACCATGGCACAGGAATTTCACATTGAATCACTGCTTAGTCAGGTCTGACTGTAAAAGGTGCAGGTCAAATGCAGTAAGTGCATAAAAGTCAGCATTCTCACCTACACCCCATCCTGACCGAGGTCCAAGCAGAGAAGAGTAATAAGAGTACAAGTACACTGACTGGCCATGAACCAGTCAATACCTTTTTGTCTTTATAGTTATCAGTGTTAAGTTTATGCTACACTTTCAGAACATATTTTACTACCTATAAGCATTTCTGGCCATTTCAGTCCAGAGCGCATTAAACATAAGCTAAAATAACTCCATAAGAACTGTGGCTGCCTGTCTGCAAATGATTCACTGCTAGTTAAACAAAGTACAACTTGAGTTTGTACAACCCAGGGTACAAACTAGGCTCCGCATGGCTAAGTATCTTGTCCAGACAGAGCTGTAGTCTCAAAGATTATCAACATCTCTACTTATGCGACTTGGCCTGTTTGTCTGGACAAGAGGAAGCAAAACAATAAACAAACAAAACCAACAAACCAAACCGATAAGACCCAATTGCTGTTTAGTGACTCGCCTCACAATAAGCTCTAACTGAATAACCCTGCAGGATCGCTAAAAGAAAGTTCTTTAGGTTCTCACCAGTTGAAGTTCATGCTGCTGTCCTCATGTTGTCGCTTTTGGGGACGAGTGAATAAGAGGTTGACAGAGAGTCATCTAATTTATCAGACAGAATGCATGTGTGCGTTTGTTAGTGAGGGAAATAGAAACAGACACAGAAGCACACAGAGACTCTCTCTCAAATACACACACATACGCTGACCTTATCTACAAAGTGAAAAGACCTTCAACCTGCGGGCCAAAAGTGCAAAATACCTGCCACAGGGGTGTGCGTAAACACAGGAAAGGTAAAACACTTTGTTTTTCCTCATTGAAATGTGTTCATTCCTTATACATGAAAAAAATACAGTATATTAATACAATTATAACTAAATGTAGGTTAACTAAAAAACAACAGTTCAATTGATGTAATATATTTATTCAACTTAATGTGGTGAAAAGGACATTTTCAGGGGTTTTTTTGGTTTTGAAGTGCTTTGGGTCATCTGGTCATTTTCCCATAGCAAAGTTATCAGTAATACTTGAGTTTTACCCTGAAATCTGCTTTTGTACCATGAAAGTACGTTGAATTGATCAAAAATAAAATCAAGAAATTAGTCAACACATTTATTTAATTACTTAGTGTAAATTGTGTTAGACTGTTCTCCACTCGTCCCTACAAAGTAAGATTAATTCAGTGTCCCATATGGGGAACCAATGTATGTTGTTTGCTTGTGTTTGTTTGTTAGTGTAAATAAGTGCATATTTATGTAACAGTAGTGTGTCACTTCACAAAGAGCAGAGTGGTGCATAGGCCATCTTCCACCCAGCAGCTACAGTGAGGTGCCAGTTAAGCCACATGGGGAGAATCCAAACAGTCAGCGCTCCGTAGCTCTCCTGAGCAATTGGCCTACTTTCAGCAGTGAGACAGAGCGAGAGCTGGCGGGCGAGCGAGAGAGAGAGCAGTATCTCAGCTCAGCGTGGGTGTTCTGCTCTCCACAACTAATTCACTGTAATCACAGATTCTGTGTTCTATCATCAAAGCGTATCTGTAACACTGAAAGCACACTGGGAGAAACAGAGCTGAACACAAATGCTCTCTGTAGAACACCCTGCTCCAGTCCTGCTTTATTACTGAAGGAATTGGACAGGCTAAAACCTCTCTTTAGAAAAATCACTGCACAAACAACATGACAAAAATCTGAGATGGCACTTTATCTTTTCTGTTAGAAATGCAGAAAGTTTAAGGTCTAATATACATACTTTTTTAATTGTCTTTTTATGCGATGACCTAATATGCAATGATTTGCTTTAGTAAATAAATAAAATAAAATAAATTCACGTACTTCATTTAGGACGGCCATTAAAAGCACAATTCTCAGACTGCTGAAAGAGTCTTCTACCACCACACATCAACCTCTACTACCACACATGAAACCAGAAATTCCGAAATCCTCAAAACAGAATGTTACAAATCTTACACCACTTGAAATGCAAGAATTGTAACAGTAGAACAAAGTATCTACAAGTGGCTTCTGTGGCAATTTGCAACCAGAGATTCTTCCCATCTGTTTACACAATTAATGAATGGTGAGAGTTGGTTGCAGCAGGGAAATGCTAATGGTCACTTTAAAGCTTTACTGTCCAGCGAAAGTAAAAAAAAAAACACAAGTAGGATCATGATGGCTTCACTGCTTTCACTACTTATTATTATTTACTTAATATTTTATAGTTTAGGATTTCTTAAGTTTGTCTCAGTAGGAGATACTGTCAGTGAACTCTGCTAATGCTCGAGTCCAGTGGACGTGTTTACTAGATACTGTATCAAACATGGCAGGCAGACTGCCACTTCATCCACTTGTTTCGAGTTGCTAAGCAGCAACAGCTGTGACTAACACATAACTTCAGATAAGAGCAAGACCTTACGACTGCCAAAGCAGCCGAGGTGACCAGCAGCCCGGGACTGTGTGAGTCATCAGTGGTTCAGGATTTCCCCCAAGCATGCTGTGTACTTTACAGGGATTTCAGCTCGACTTAGTGTTATGTCGGTCAGATTAAGAGTGAAACCAGGTCTTTTAACCCACAGTGTTAAATTAACATTCCTAGATGGCCACAGTACTGCAACAGTAAGGGATTTATCTGCTTTACCAAACCTCAGGAAGAGCTCTATCAGGCAAGTTGATTTTGAAATAAGTCAGAACACTAAGCCCTGTACTGCAAGGAATTACAGCAGTGTTGATACACGAGTAATACATGAGATGTGAACTCAATTTCGTATTGATACTTCGAACACCTGCATCTTTATTTATTTTTCTATCTGTCTAGTCACAGCCATTAGTATAGCCTGATCAACATACCTAAAGTACTTAGTTCCTTCATCTCGCAGTAATGAAAGGCCAGTAAATCTTAGGTTTCTTCTGCAGTCTTGAATTCTTGAACTCTGCCTATCAAACTGTTTAATTGATTTCTTAAGTGAAAATGAGTACATATCCTGTACAAAGAACAAAATTAAATCTGGCATGTTTTGTTGCTCTCTCTCTCTCTCTCTCTCTCTCCCCCCCACACACACACACACGCCGCATAAACGCATTATTTACTTAACGTATTTTATTGCGAATTTACTTAACGTTATTCTATTGTGCGTTAAAGCAGTTTTTTTTTTAAATCCTTGTATTTTGAAAGATCGTTGCATATTTGTGCTCGTGTGTGGACTCAGCACGCAGCACTATAGGTCTTGGCTGGTCTCCACGAACACCAGCCGAAACGTAGAGCGATGCCTGCTGCGCACACTCACAAGCACAAACCCCCTCCCCCCCGAACTTTAATGACAATTACACAATGTTTATTCATTGCAGTTATATTTCCTTATTTTATCCTGAAATAGCAAGAAAGGAAAACAGCGACACATTATTTAAACTGTTTAAAGTATTTCAAGCCTAAATTTACTGTAATACAGTATACTAATATTTTTAGTTTTTCAGTTTATTGGTCAGTATGGCTACTGCGGAAAACAAAGCTAAGGGCCCGGAGAGGTCCTTGAGCCCTGATGTTTGAAGCTGTGCGGTGTTTAATAGGGAAAGACTCGGCTGGGGTCTGTAAAAGAGCACCGGGTGATGGGGCATTGTTAGCCACGGACAGCCCACAGTGGGGTTTGCGCTGTATGAAAAGGACACAGCTGCAGCTGCGGCCGCCTGGGCGGAGGTCGGGGTCAGAGGGTACATGGTCTGAACGTCACGCTTGCCATCAGTTTCATGAGGGGGCGGAAAGATCGAAGGTCAAATCAAGTCACCACTCATAAAATCCAGTGTAACACAGAGACAAAGTACGACCAAAACCAGAAAAACTCATCCTTTGAATGTAGTCCCTAAGAAGAGACTCCACACCAACACTTCTCTTGTTCTCTATCTCTCTGAAATTACAGGAAAATAATATCACAGCTTCCAAAAACAACTTCTCAAACGTTTCTGAATGGTTAGTGTTTCCCCATACATTAATTTATTTATGGCAGTTTACCACAATATCCGACACTGACCGCCACAATATCAACACAGACCACCCCCACCACCAATATCACTGGATAACACACAAGATGTCTTGCCGCACAGGCCATTTTTGTCCAACATCTAGCCACCCATTCTACATTTATTTTTATCCTGCCCTCTTCAATAAAACTTGTTGAGCTCCCATCACCAGCACCACCGCACCCCACCCCACCCCACCCCACCCCCGACGACTCGACAATCAGCAGGATACAGCTGGGTTGTTGAGATAGCATGTTGTACACAGCACGGCTAGTTAATATCAGGTCCTCATGATGTCAGACTTTGGACATATAGGCTCAGTTTTCTATACAAGGATGAAGAAAAAGATTCTAGATCAGGGGTTCCCAAATTGTGGTAGATGTATCCTCAGGGGTCATGGCGGGAGCTGAATAAATTTGACATTAAACTTCATTTAAATTCATTCTATTAGCCGGCCACAAAATTACACTGGTACACAGTGCTCTAATATTAAAGCTGTATTATATACACAACAGAAAAAATATAAGATATATTACAGCTTTTATATACGTATTATAGATATTATAGTATATTATAGAATGTAGCTTTATTATAAATGGCATTACATTATAGTTCATCATAAAGGGCTGTGTAGAAGACGACTACGTTGTACTCTAGGCCCTTCTGAGTGTTGCATATTGAAGTGCACAATGTTAGTATCCTTTACTACTCTCTTCTGGTTCTCATGCTGTCCTGAAACTTGAGGGTTTCCTCATGTTGCAAGTAGTAATCACATGTAATGTACTGTAGCAACTGCTATAAATATATGTAAAATATGTTTGCAGCAGTGGGTTAATTTGTAAACTTTAGTGCTTTAGTGCTTAGCCTTTGATTATGGTGGATCATTGCTAAAAATAAAGCAAATGATTTCAGTGCGTTGCATTTGTTGTATGTAATGAACATTTGGATACTGGCTGAATAAGAAACCTCACACTGACGCTGCTGTTTCATGCTTCGTGTGCTTGAAACACACTGCACTCCGAAAGCAGTTGTTTTGCAGTCTTGTTTGCGTGTTAGTTAAAGTAACAGCTGTCTGGTGTTTTTGCATATCACATTAGTTTCCATTTTTCTACATTTGAACATTCAAATACAGAGTTTCATATCTAAAAGCCCTGACACACATTCCTACACACAGCAGCATCACACATTCTGCGCTGTCAACCCAACACTTTCACACTTTCAATTTCATATCAAAGGCCACATGCACACATGATCACACCTCACATATACACACTACAGCTGCAACAAATATTCAAATATTTGATACATTTGACAAACTACTAGAAACAATTACAACACAGCTGAATATCTAATAGTAATGAAATCAGGTGAGAGGATCACTCCAAGTATGGTCCAAGTTTCCTACTGTTCCAGAGTGCTCAATTATTTCTAAAAGTAGTTCACTGACTAGAGTTAATTTGCAATGTTTAAATATTGGAACTAAAAAAGTTAAATGAACATCATTTACTCATAAATAATTAGGAAAAAGAATATTTATAATTCTTTATCATTCTAATAGAATATTTTGTACTTATAGATGGCAATATTGTGTGGCCCTATTACATACCCACATAAATCTATGCATACAAAAAAAGTCTCATTTAAATAAGTTTATTATCTCCAACATGAACATTCACATGCATACAGATGCACACATTCTGTTGCGTGTCTGTCCAATTTCCATGTGAACACAGATTCAAGACCGTGCTCAGGGAGGGGAAAAAAAGAAAAGGGTGTGGGTGGGGGGGTTTCAATAAATCTCCAGAGAGGACACATTGTGGTCCGTTCTTGCCAGCCTGACAACACAAACCAGCCACATGACAGAGGGACCCCTGTTAACACCATGTCATTGCTCTTACTGTATCAGTGTACATAGTGATAGCCTGCAGGAGCAGACTCTAAATTTAGACAGCACCACTGGAAGGGCTGCTTCAACAAAAGCGGCGCACATACACATAAAAAGAGCCCGACTACTTAGAAAAGGAGAACGGAAAAAGAGTGACTCAATAATTAAAGCTACTATTTATGTTCAAATTAAAGTTTATATGACGAAGTGTGCTATTACAAATGATATAAATGTATTAGGCCCATTCAAAAACAAACACATAAGCCTTGTTTCCACTGTAGAGTCAAATGGTTCCCAGATTCACATTCAGACTTGAGAAGTGCTGCAGTTTCTTTTCCATCTGTTGTGCCACTTAAACAGAACTAGGAATTTCCTAAAGAAAAACTATACAGCACAAAAGCTCAGTGACGGCCAAAAGAAAGACCTTTGCTACGTGTTATTCCAGCACCAGATATGAGGTTTTATCCTCTAAACTTGTCAGTGGAACAACATTTAGCTATGTTTGCACGTGCATAACAATCAGTCCCCACTTTTCTAATCAGTAATATCTGCCAACACCAGCTGAGCTAGCAGACTATAGCTCCACACAGATGCTTCAGGTCTGATCGCAAAATCCTCCAACACCAGCCATTCGACTTTATTTATCCTCTAAACTTGTGTCAGTGAAAAACCTGAATAAAAACCGAACATGAAAAGACTGAATATAGTGGCTGTGTCCAGTGTACAATCAACCCAGCAACCCTAGAACCCC
>JBBPCY010020773.1:0-14843 GCA_037974405.1 Brachyalestes nurse | reverse complement strand
GAGTCCTAACTACACCATGTCTAAATTGTAAACTCCGTCACATAAATACATCTTATAATCATTAAAACATCAATTACAACCATAAAAGTTGCATAACTTACAGTTTATTTGCACCACCACACTTAAAAAAGAGGTATATCCTACAAACCTACAATCCTACAAACTTCCTGCAAAGTTTAATCCTCCTAGTGGACTCCTAGTGTCAGTCAGAGCCGAAAATAGCCCTGCAGGCGAATCTGAACCGCTCAGAGAGCGGGTCCCAGCCGGTTAACTTCTGGTTAATTTCCTCCACAGCCAAAAACATGAATCTGAATCACTCAAACAAGCAGGTTATTTGCATTTTCTTTCAACTGCAGTTCTTATTTAACATATTTATTCTTAGGCTATGTCCTAATTTGCACATTTTGCCTTTTAGTTCGAATTGCTGTTATGCCTACGTGTTTAAGTTTTGTATAATTCTTTTTTTCGTATGTTTAAATAAATCTTTGTCAAGGTAGCCTTGTCTTATTGTCTTGTTTTATTTGAAAGTGATTAATTCTCATCACAAGGCATTTTACTTTCTTTTAAACGACAATTCAAACATTTCAGTTGACTCACAGCTGTCGATTTGGCAGTACTAACTCAAGTGACTCAAGTGACTCACACACCCGTATCAGTTTAGTGAGTGACTCAGAGAGACTCTAGTGGTTTGGTATTTAGATTCCACTCGCGCCAAAGGTATCGCCCTTTTATGAAGGGACTATTATAATTAGTTAAGTCAAAGAACGCGTGACAGCGTCAGCCAATCAGAGGCAGAGATTGCATTGTGAACACAGGCGTGCGCACAGAGAGAGGAAAAAAAACACGACTAGTCGACTTTTCTCAGGGGGCATCGACTTGTGCCTCTGAAGTCGACTACTCGACTTTTGTGTTATGCCCTAATATATATATAGGTATGTGTGTGTGTGTGTGTGTGTGTGTGTGTGCTGGGCAACAATTAAATTTTTTCATCATGATTAATTACATGGTTTTCTGCTGTGATTATAGGCTATATGACTAAAAACTCCAGTACCCATAATCCTCAAAAATCTTTTTTTTTGTTTGTTTCTAAGACCTAAAATAAAATAACTTTGGGCATTTTTTTTCTTTACAGGCAATTGCATGTGTCACCCTTTTTAAAACCCCAGTAGTGGTTGTTATTATTACGTTTTCAAATTACAATAACTTTGGTTCTACTTGACAAAGGAACATCAAACAAAGCTCTGCATGATGTCTGACACATTGAGCATCAACACAAATTGGGAGAACTTCTATTTATGGAGTTGATTTGTTGTATGATGACAATTTATCCGTGCTGCTCGAGGGTGAGCTGAAAAAATTTCAGATATTCTTTGAGTTCACAGGTTTTTAGCCCCTACTGTTCATGCCTCAACCATCACAGCATTCCTGTGATTCCAGGACTGATGTCGGCCATTACTGAACTACCAAAATCTTGTTTAAAAGCAGATGCTACAAAAGCAGCCTTGGCCTTGCTAGATGATTTCCTCCTCACTGCAGCTACAACGGCACGAGGAAGGAAGCTCTTCTTGTGCATTTCCTCTAATTATGGCGGTCTTAAAGAGTTCACATACAGCGGCTCCCTGACCACATGCAGGGACTGTCACTGCGCTCTTTGATTACTCAGTGACCACAGTGCACCTCTGAGCCCACCAGGAAAACTCTCATTTACAGAAGGTGAAGAAGTCAAACAAGAAAGTGATGGTCAGTGAGATAGAATTTCCTAATACATAATGGGTCCCATTAAATGCAGAACAAATCTGGATTTTATTATCTAGGGGTGGGTGGGGGGTTATGTTATGACTAGGCTAAATTATAACCTCTTTCATAATTTAGTTTAGTCAAATATAAATAATAATAATAATAAATTATACAATACAAATTAAGTTTGTAAAACACAATGCTGTACACTTAAGGGGTTATGTGACACGGACCCTGGGCCCCTTTTGATCATTATGCCTTTATCTTATTTCTTTAATTTTTTTTATTGTTTGCCTTTTTTGTTCTGCTCCACATTACTTTAGCTCTGAATTCAAAATAAATTCCTCTGCATAAAAGAAGCTTAAAAAGTAAGTAACCATGGTTGACTTAAAAAGTAGAGTTTAATGAATTTCCAATAAGTTAAAAAAGCAATGTATGTTTATATTCTATTTACATTTACGGCATTTATCTGTTTTTCAAACCTGTAAAGCTATACTTAAATCAACATCCACTACTAAACCAAGTAACTGCCAGCTAAGTACACCTAAACAACTCCTGTCAAAGAAAAGTCAGAGGTTAAGGCAAACGTAAGGAAGGCATGAAGATAAGAGTAAGTTTTTTTGTTTTGTTTTTTAATGAATATGGGGAAGAAGAAGAAGTAAATAAGCAGAAACAAGAGGCATGGTGGTCCTTGAAGAAATGGGTCTTCAGACGACGCTTGAAGACAGTGAGGGACTCTGCAGATCTGATCGAATGAGGCAGTTCATTTCATCACTGGGGGCCAAGACTGAGAAGAGTCTTGATGCATGTCTTCCTCTTCTTCTGAGCAATAGAGGTTCCAGACGAGCAGTGCTTGAAGCTCTGAGAGGACAAGAAGTGCCACGCTGCTTGATCAGTGCTGATATATATGCTGATATGTATGTTGATATTTAAAGCTCAGTGAACTCAAAATGCTAAGGAAACCAGGTTGTATACCAGGTTGTTTGTTAAAATTTTGTCTGTTTAAAACCCTGTCAGCCTAAAATAAAGTTAGCCTAAAATAAAAACTGACCATTTTACCTTGTTGGTTTGTGCCCTTGCTCATACTGGCCTCTTTCTTCAGGGCCCCTAATACACATAACAACAACAACAATATATTATTGTATTAATAATACAATATATTAATTATTTATCAGCACCTTTCACAGCTCTCAAGGGCACTTTACAAGAAAAAACATACATACAAAAGTACATACAAAATATATTTAAATACCTACAGATGATAGTGGTATAAAGTGTGAGAAAGTCATGTGGGGTAGGCTAATCTGAACAGATGAGTTTTGAGAAGAGATCTAAACATGGGCAAGGATGTTGTGGTTCGGAGGTCGAGTGGGAATGCATTCCAAAGTCAGGGAGCAATGATCTGAGCCCCATGGTGGACATACGGGCGGGAGGTGTGGAGAGGAGAGAACCAGAGGAGGAACAGAGAGTGTGCGAAGGTGTGTATATATGAAGGAGATTAGTGAGATAAGGTGGAGCTAGGTTATGGAGAGCTTTGAATGTTAAAAGAAGGATGTTACACTCTATGTGGAAATGGATAGTGAGTCAGTGAAGTTGCTTGAGGGCAGGAGTGATGTGTTGTGTGCATGGGGTTCTGGAAATGATATGGGTGACTGAGTTCTGAACCAGTTGAACTTTATGTAGGTGAAGCAATGCATTACAGTAATCAATGCGGGATTTGACAAGGACATTGACTAATATGGCGGTGGTTGTGGGGGGTGAGTGAGGGACGAAGGTGGTTAATGTTACGGAGGTGGCAGACCAAGTGATGTTGGCAGTGAAGGAAAGGTTGATGTCAAAGATGACATCCAGACTCATGACCTGAGAAGATGGGAGGATAGTGGAGTTATCAATAAATAGCAAAAAACTATCAGATTTGGAGAGTGTGGATTTGGAACCAATAAGAAGAATTTCTTTTTTATATGCATTTAGTATGAGAAAGTTGTACGAGAACCAAATTTTGATGTCTCGTAGACAGTCTAAAATGGAGGAGGGGGGTAGAGATGTAGTGGGTTTGGAGGAGAAATAGAGCTGGGTGCCATCCGCGTAGCAGTGGAAATTAATACCGTATTTACTGAAAATATTGGCAAGAGGAAGAAGGTAGATAATGAAAAGGAGGGGTGCCAGGACAGAACCCTGAAACACACCACTGCTAACTGGAGAAGGTTTGGATTGGAAAGACCTTAACTGAATTAACTGCATGTGACCAGAGAGATATGATGAGAACCAGGACAGAGCTGTGCTGTTTATTGCTATGAAAGCTAAGCGGTTTAGGAGGGTAAGATGGGAGATTGTATCACAGGCTGTGGTTATGTCAAGGAGGATGAGTATGGTGATTAGTGATTTTCACCAGGGCTGTTTCTGTGCTGCGGAGAAGGCGAAAACCAGACAGAAATTGTTCATACAGCTTATTGTCAGTGAGATTGCTGTGGACAACAACTTTTTTGAGGATTTTGGACAGATATGGGTGGTTGGAGATTGGTCTGAAGTTATTTTGATTAGCGGGGTCCAATGCAGGTTTCTCAAGTATTAATATGACGATTGCCGTTTCAAATGTTGCATGGAAGAGACAGTTGCAGGTGGATGTTTTCAATTTTTGAGGTAAAAATTTTCATGAAGTCATTGCAAAGAGTAGTGGAGGACATGTGAGGGGCGATGGAGTCTGGGGGCTGAAGAATACTGCTGAATGTAGTGAACAAAGTGCGTGTGTTTCCTTCAGCACTCTGGATGAGGGTAGCATAGTGAACAGTTTTTGCAGTGGAAATAGCTTCTTTATATTTCAACAGGTGGTTATGGTAAATCATGAATCATGAGTCCAGTTTTCTTTGAGAGGTGCTCAAGAAGATGGCCCTCAGCTTTGAGTCCAAAACTGTCCAGGCAGGATGTAAAGTATTTAGTGAGAGTGCTGACAGTATTGTCAATGTGGATATTAATGTCACCCTGTAAAAGAACATTGGATGACAGAGAGCATAGGGTGGCAATATAGTCGGAAGTTTCGTTTAAAAATTCAGGTTTAAGCTTAGGTGGTCGGTAAATAGCTGCTAAAATGACAGGAGTAGATCCTTGGATTATTAGTGCAGTGGATTCTAATGACTGGTGATTAGAGTCAGGGAGAGAAGATACCTTGTACTTCTCGTTGTAAAGTATTGCAAGGCCACCCCCGCGTCCGGAAGCCCGGGGTTTACAAACGTAAATAAACCCATGCGGGGTGGTCAGGTTCAGCTCAGTAAAGTCAGCTGGATGCTGCCACGTCTCGGTCAGGCAGAGGAAATCAAATTTATGATCGGAATTTAAGATCATAAATAAGTGGACCTGGAACCCAGTGAAACAAATTCTACTATACGTCCACCTGACTTTCTGGAGGGGTGACGGTGGAAAGACCACAGGGATGGTATCGGGTTTGTGCTTTCAGTGTTAATAGCTCCATCTCAAACCACGGTGGACATATTTCCGGCGAGGGAGCTGAGCGAT
This sequence comes from Brachyalestes nurse, assembly GCA_037974405.1. NCBI lineage: Eukaryota > Metazoa > Chordata > Actinopteri > Characiformes > Alestidae > Brachyalestes > Brachyalestes nurse. Next base: position 9,596 of record JBBPCY010020773.1, on the reverse strand, counting down.
ATCCAGCTTATGGAGCAGAGCCAGCACCAGGAGCTCAGCAACTGAGTACAGGAGAAGTGCAGTCACAGGATTTAACCATTTCATAGGGTTCAAACAAAACCAGGCGAGCACAGTCCATGCAAGCAGCCGGGCTGTCTTCATTTTAGCTTAGTAGAGAGCAAGTCCAAATAGCAGGAGGTCACGGAAATTCAGGGAAACAAACAAACACCGCTGAGTAGCGGCAGAGTGGCAGCGCGCCGAGAGAAAGAACAGCAAACAGTGAGCACGTAGGAAAAGAAACACCAGTTTTACACTGTTTATATTTCCTGAAATCAGATTTTACTAATACACACTGAATTCTAAGGCTTAAGGCTTTGGTAAGGAAAGGTTAATACTCAAATCATATATTTCATTTAAAATACTAAATTCCTGTTTCACATACATGTGTGCTTCTTTAGCTCCATTATCAATTACAGAGGAACCACAGAAGAACCAGCCAACTAGCCTTTGGTACGCAGACAGAGAAACTAAACAGACCACTGATGATCTGTCCTATTGTCCAGTCTGATGACCACAGGCGAACAATGGTTGTCACTGTGTGTTGGGGAGCATTAGGATGAGGTCAGTAATTACATCGGCCATTAGGCTGATGCCACAGGAATTCCTGGAGAATACAAATCAATGTGGTAAGGATATTCATGACTCCTCTGTGAAATTTCCTTTTCAGAAACATGGGACATGAACAAAAAAACAAAGTCCCATTAATATTACTTAAGTAACTTCTCACATTCTGAAGTGATTACTGTTAGAAGGGGCCCATGAAGGGTTATTTAAAAAGTCAACAACTGATCTTTTCTTAACATTACTAATAATTTGGTTTATTTTTGGTGCAAATGCTCCTCAGTATCCATCACACTTTTATCCTTGGTGGATTTGGATGAATTATTTATACAGAAAATCTTGCCATGTTGCGAACGCTTCACATTTTAATGGAAGCCCATATCTTACAGGAACACATTTTAGTTGTAATATTTAATCCCGTTTTTGAGTCCTTGTAGGAGAGCAGTGAGATCAAACAGGCATACATTAACAGCTTAGAGATTGAGGCAGCTGCTTGCTGAACTTGCTGTGTGGGGTTTCAGGCAGTGGACCAGGATTGCTGGCCTAGATGAAAGACCCCTGGTCACTTCATGTATCTGGATTGAATTCTGATCAAATTTTAGCCACATGCATTTACACTAAGTAGTCAAATGCGACTCCAGTCAGCCAGACTGAAATCTGATTACTATGTGGTGAATGAGCTCATATACAACAACCGGCCTCATTTTTCTGTTCCATTTAAAAGAAAAGCACAAACTTGCATGACACAGTCAATGTTTACATAGAGAGAACTGTATGAATAATCATCCTGCATCATAAAACTAGATTGCTCAAATGCAGAACAGAGCATTAGTGCCAGCATTAGCGTTAGCATTAGCATCAGCATTAGCATCAGCATTAGCATAGCGTTAGCATAGCATAGCATAGCATTAGTGTGTGCGTGTGTGTGTCCCAATACTTTTGTCCACATAGTTTTGTATGACAGCTCTGTCTCAGTACTTTTGGCCATATTGTTCAGTTTAAACAGATGTGTCTTTGGGGGTGTGGTCTGAGGTCTCATATAAAGCTTCATAAGGTTTTGTCACTGTATGGAGCCTGAACGTTTCTTCTTTTGAACGTTCATTTCAAAAGGGTTAAAAATGAATGGAAGTGAATGCGGGGGGAGGGATGAGTGAAAGAAATAGAAAAGACGAGTGCTGGTCATCACCGACTTTTTGTGTGTCGGGGAAGTTGGCCCGATGTATCACATGAAGTTTGGTTGGTTTTGGACGAAGCATGTCCAAGCAGGACAATCTGAAAGTTGAGCCCTGTTCATTCCCTATGGGAATTTTCTTAGTCGGAAAAATGCGAATAATAAATGAACGACAAGACGTAGCAAAAACCTGTGAACAAGCACACTATTCCAGATCGGTTCTGGCGTATCAGAGTTGGAACGGTGTCTCTATTTCGAAAGCCCTGGGAGGAGTAGCGGGACAAAAAAACGGGTGAACGGAATAAAAATATAGAATACACTGCATTTCCGCAGAGAAAATGCAAAGTGTGCTTGCTCAATGCAGCAGTCGTCAGACCATTCCTGTCCCCCTTCTTCTTGATGAGGCCTGAGGTTGACTACCGAGTCTCGAAGCTGTGTCCTGAAGAAATTTTTAAATGGGCCTGCTGCCAAGAAACACCCTAGAAACTCCATAGCAACCATCTCCTAAACCATAGCAACCGCCTTTGATGCCTTAGCAACCACCCAGAAACAATTCTGTCCCAATACCTTTTGTCATATAGTTCAGTTTAAACAGGTGTGTCCCAATACTTTTGGCCATTTTTGCATGACACCTGTTCAAGATTCAAAGATTCAAGATTCAAAGCATTTATTGTCATATGTACAGAAGAAATTGCATTTCTCTGTGCAATGAAATTCTTTCTTTGCTGTCTAATGCCGGGTTTAGATTAAGTTTTATAAGTAAAAATAAAAATAAGTTAGTGAAAAAGCTACACTGTGTCTTTTAGCTTTTTTGCAGTTTGTACGACCAAAGGTCCAGTTATTAGGATACATTCTGACAGCACAGTCAAAGCAGCTGGCCACAGATCGGGTTAAGTGATTCAGGCTGTGCCCCAACCCAGCACAGTTAAAAAATGCTAGCTCACTAGCTCTCCGGCTGCTAGCTCTCCAGCTCCCTGGCTGCTAGCTCTCCAGCTCCCCGGCTGCTAGCTCTCTGGCTGCTAGCTCTTCAGCTCCCCGGCTCTCCGGGTTGCAAACACTCCTGCTCTCCGGCTACTAGCTCAGCGACTGCTAGCTCTCCAGCGGCTGCTAGCTCTCCCCCGAGCAACAAGACCAGCTCATGGGGGAGGAGGAAGCAGGCGCGGAAGCCCGCCTTGAACACCCCGGCCTGCCCCTCAGCTGCTTGTGCCAGCAGGTCCTAGAACAGGGGCAAGTGCTGGTCGCTTGGAGCCAATGGATTTATTAGGCCCTTTAGAAGAGCCATTAGGCTCTTTAGTTGAGCCTTTAAAGACAACAGTAGCCCTGCAGCCTAGCCTGTTAGCCCAGCAGCCTAGTCTGTTAGTCCAACAGCCTAGCCCATTAGCCCAGCAGCTTAGTCTGTTAGCCCAGGAGCTTAGCCCGTTAGCCTAGCAGCTTAGCCCGTTACCCCACAGTACTGCCCAGTAGAGGGGCCGTTAGCCACAGAGGCGCTTTTAGAGGGAGCAGTAGCTGCAGAGTGACCTGTAAAGGGGCCGTTAGCCGCAGAGGGGTCTTCAGAGGGGCCGTTAGCCGCAGAGGGGCTGTTAGCCACAGAGGGCTTTTAGAGGGAATAGTAGCCGCAGAGACGCCTGTAGAGGGGCCATTAGCCGCAGCCATAGATCAAGGGCCTGTAGCAGTAGCCAAGAGGCCCGTAGCCTTAGCCATAGCCGAGAGGCCCGTATCTATAGCCTGGGGGCCTGTAGCAGCCTGTGAGGGGCCTATTAAGGCTGGAGAGGCTAGCGACAGGCCTATGGAGGCTAGAGAGAGACAAGACACTCCACCAGGGGATGGGGGCCTTCCCCTGAAATTTTTTGGGGGGGGGTAGTGGGTTCAAGCAAAGCTCCAGAGGAGCTCCCCGGCTTGCCTTAGGACCTGGGGGCCAAGGAAGAGCTCCCAGGAGGGGGCTCCGCAGAGGGAGCTCAGCCCAGAGATCGGCGAGGGGCTTCCTGAGGACTCTGGTGAAGTCCACAGAGAGGGCTCCACTCCCGAAGATAGTGAGAGGCTCCAGGTAAGGGGCCCCGGCTCTGAGGACAGCGAGGTGTTTCCCGATGAAAGGCTTCCGGGAGGGGACTCCGGCCCCGAGGACAGAGAGGGGTTCCCTGGTAGGGGCTCCACCCCTGAGGACAGAGAGGGGCTCTGCCCTGAAGGATAGTGTGGGACTCTCGGTAAGGGACTCCGCCCCAGAGTACAGAGAAAGGCTTCCTAGAGGACAAGGACTGGGACTATCAAAGGGGAGAGTCCCATGGGATCCACCCGGGCCACCCTGGCCATGCGGAGAACCAGCCAGGACGTAGTCCAGGGAAAGACGGCCGGTCGGGGCTCATGGGACGCTTCCCTTTGCCTCTGCTTCACCCACCTCCGCCTTTGGTTGGTTCGTGGGTGCCCCGGTGGTGCACTGTAGGAGTGGGGTACTGTCAGGCCTGGGTTGTGTAAGTTAATGGGTTGGTGTTTTGTATTAGTCACAGCTGGGTGGTATTATGTCATGAGTGCTTGTGTTTTTGTTAGTGGTGGTTGGGTTTTGTGTTTGTATATTTAATTTTATGCAGTGGTGTGGATCAACCGTCATACTGAGTTGCTTTGTGTTCTCTCCTTCTTTCTTTTTGCTTTAAACTTTCTGGCCCGCGTGTTTCTTTTTAAATATAATAAACAGCATTCAAGCATGGATTTCTGCCTGCGCGCCTGCCTCCCTTTGGGAGAAAAGGGGAGACGTGAAAATCAGCAGCTGATTTAATCTAATGCAGCACTGACTGAGGTTTCTGATGGTAACTACAAGTAATACTGGGCTTCCAAAATGAATACTTTGATATGCTGTACATAAAATCAATATTTACTGTGTGAGGTTGATTCTTAAGTTTATTATTATTGTTATTATTATTGTTAATATTATAGCTGGAATTTGGCATCTGTTCTCCTTTAAAATGTGTATCAGTGACTGTGACATCACAGCTTTAGAGGCTAGAAAATAAAAAAAAGTGGAGACTATATAAACAGATAAACAGACTTCAAGGCACTCACACATTTAGTTATAATAATAAAAATATGTGTCACTGTTTGTGATGGTGTAATTAAAAATAATTAGTCTGTGAACATAGCTACATGCACTTTCAGTTGTCCCTACCCATAAATGGCTTGGTAAGAGCTGGTGAGTTCACGCCTCTTTTTTTTTGTTTCATGTAGCACATTTAAAAATTTTAATATGAAAAAACTATTACATTAAATTCATTTTATTTTATATAGTGTTTCTTCCAACCAAAAAAACTCGGGAGGAACCACGACTCTAAAGGGGAATCCGTCCTCCTGGTTAAAATAGAACAGACTAGCTATCTATGGATCACAGAGTAAATACACAGAGTAAATCTTTTCACAGAAGAACATAAAACAACATAAAAAAACAGATTCTCATAAAGAGAGAAAGAACATAATGTAAATAGGAGAAAATGTGCAAACAAGGGACTGAATAGTTTGACTGATTTTTATTTATTCTCATTATTGTGCAATATTTAGTACAACAAGGTTTGCTTGTGAATTGTGTATGGGTTGCCAGTGAGGGCTTCAGTTGGTATACATTTGTTTCATACATTGTGTAGAATCAGAGATCTCAAACTTTTAAACATGACATTTACAGTGTTTGTAACTTTAATAATGGCATCAATTTCTTAAATAGTAATGAAGATTTAAGGGATAAATATATTGTTTAAAATAGTATGTTTTCGCTCCCGTTAAGTATATGACAGTGTTTAACACAAATGAATTAGGCTCTACTATCAAATATTAAATATTCTACTTTGGCTTTTTCAGGATATGCTATAAATTAAATGGTAACTATTATTCTATGTGTAATATTAAAGGGGACCTATTATGCAAAACTCACTTTAGTTATAATAGGTCTATGGGCTATACAAAACATGTTCATGTAGGTCTCACTCTCACATAAAGAGATATCACCAGGTTTATTCTTCACAGTTTCAGTTCCATTGAAAATGCGGCGTTTAGACGGAGGGCCCAGTGTGACGTCCAATCTCTTTATGTGAGAGTGATTTTGTTCAAAGAACTTAATGAACATTTTTTATAGCCCATAGACCTATTATAACTTTTTTTTTAAAAGTGAGTTTTGCATAATAGGTTCCCTTCAAGTATCCAGTGTCCATAGTTGTCACAATGTGTACTAAGCATAAAATGAGAAATCTTAGTGTAAAAAGGAGATCCACACATTTAAAAACTAAAATACTTTAGCCAAATTAGCCAAGCACAGTAAAGCATATTATATTACACAGGTTATATATGTACTTAAGAAAACAGATTTGTACTAAAGATATTAGAATCAATTTGGCCATTAGATGTTTTTTAACATGCAGATACTTTCTCTACAACATCAGAGGAATCTGACCCTTCCTCACCATGATAGCCACACAGATTCTCATCCAGTCTCTGGTCATCTCCAAACTGGACTACTGCAACTCTCTACTGGCTGGACCACAGAAGGTAACCAAACCACTTCAGCTGATTCAGAATGCAGCTGCAAGTTTAGTCTTCAACGTTCACCACACCTTTACTAAAGAGCCTCCACTGGGTCCCTGTGGCAGCTCGTGTTAAGTTCTTAAGTCCTTAATGCTTGCTTTCAAGGCCAAGAATGAACTTGCACCCCAATACATTAAAGAAATAAACTTCTGTCTTAACTTCTGACTTTTCGTTGTCATGTGTTGTTTAGATGTTGTTGGACAGGTGTTGCTTAGGAGCACTGAGTGTTTAGGTGTTAACATTTTTATTTCTGACTGTAAAAAAGCAGAAAAAATTATGTGGTGTGAGAAGCCTAATCATGTGTGTGAATGTGAGGATGGTCATAAGCAGCACTGTAAACGCAGAGCAGACAGAGGAGAAACATCCAAGGTATACAGTCATGGCCAAAATTACTGGGACCCCTGGAGTTTTTCCAGAAAATGCACCATTTCTCCCAGAAGGCTAATGCAATTACAAATGTTTTGATATACACATGCTTGTTTCCTTTATGTGCATTGAATCAACACAAAAAAGTTGTGGAAAAAAAAGCCACATTTGACACAATTTCACTGTAGGAGCACAGCGGCTACTCCAGATCCAAAAGGTGCATTTTCATAGTTTTACTCTATGTCTTACTCTTCTCATCATCAAAACGTGTGTGAGAGGCATACAAAGATTTACATACAACCGCTGCAACAAAATATTTAAAGACAAAAACTTGAAGACGCTCTAACATCAGAGCACCATAAGCTCGGCCTGTTCCGTTCAGACTTCTGCGTTTTCATCTTCACAGAAACTTGGCAGAACAACAACAATGGTGTGGAAACACAGGTATGATCTCCAAACACTGTTAATTGCTGGTGGAATTCATTGCAGTGAAGTACAGAACTTATTTGCCACAAGAGTTCAGCATCACTGTTATTGTGACGTGTACATTCCACCCAATGCTAATGCTAAGGAGGTGCTACACAAATTGTACGAGGCCATCAGTGACCTGCAATCAACCCACCACTGAATGATTTGTCATTATTGCTGGGGATTTTGATTATGTAAACTTAAAGACTGTTTTGCCCAACTCCAACATGTTCCCAACCAGAGTAGCTAATATACTGGAATTGGTCTACACAAGCACCAGATCAGCATACAGAGCACCCCCCTGCCCCACCTCAGACTTTCTGATCATGCTACGGTAATGCTTACCCCAGCATACAACCCACTGCTGAAGAGAGCAAAACCTGTATCAAAGCAGATCAGAACATGGCCAGATGGAGCTACTGAAGCCCTGCAGGACTGTGTTGAGTGAACAGACAGGAACAGACTGGCCAGCACACAGACATCAATGAGTACGCTGAGACAGAGACGGGATACATCAACAAGTGCATTGGGGATGTTATCATCATCAAAGCTGTCAAGATGCACGCAAACCAGGTACCATGGTTTACAGACTGTTTCTTTTTGTCTCCCTAGTTTCCTAGTATCTGGCCGTCTGTTTCAGTTAAGATCATTGTTCCTGCCCCATCTGTTTCCATCTGTGTTACTGTTCCAGCATTTGTACTTGTTCTGGTTATGGTTCCAGTCACTATGGTCATACTTACCCTGTTCCCTGTCAAGCCCTAGGTTCCTCTAATGTCTATTTACCTGGTCATGTCTCCCTTTCTATCAAATACCCAGCACCATGTCTGATCCCTTGTCAAATCTGACATCCAACCCTCTGTTTAGTTTCAGTTTCAGGCTCCCAGCTTATCCCATGTTCAGTCTGTAGTGTTTCCAGTTCCTCTCCATCATGTACACAGACCTCTGTTTCCTTCAGTTTAGCCACAATTACCTTAACATCCAGTTCCCATTTCTGCCTCCTGCCCCTTTTACACTCTCAGTTCTGTCATTTCTTACATTCAATCTTAGTCACCTTAATGTAGTGGTACCGCATATATTTTCAGTTCCTTTCTGGCTTTATGTCTGTCAATTTGCAGGGCTTAATCGGCCTAGTCTCAGTTGTATTCGTCTTTGTCTTCATCACTAGTTGTGGAGTGGTCTGTGTTTTATGTCATGCCCTAGTCTGTTGCACTGTTGAGTAATGCTTTCCGCCCCAGTCCTTAAATCTGAATCTGTATCTGACCGTGTTAGTTTGAATTGGTACTGGACCTATATCTGAACCAGTTGGACTGAGCCTGTGCCTGAACCTGTTTATCAGAACTGGTATCTGGATCTGAAGTAGCATCTGTATCGGTTTTCTAAATCTGAATCTTTTTTCTGTCTTTGTTGTGGACCTTATTCTATCTAGACCTATTTCTGCATTCTTCCAGCCAGGTTTCCTGTCTAGGCCTATTGCTATGTCACTTGAGTATCTCTGTTCCATTGTTTTGCCTAATCTCTTGGATGTTATACACCCATCTCTCCTGTCAGCACTCATCTACATTTCTCAGTCTGTCTTTGTTTGCTTTCCACCCACTAGACCTGTCTTATGGCTAGCCTACCCATTTGAATTGGTCTTCTCTGCTGATGCTGATTCCAAAAATCAGCATCCATTCACCTTTGTGCTTAGTGTGACTGGAACTCTGCACTATAGTTCTGCTCTCTCTCCCCCTCACAGTCTTCGCAGGAGTTCTCGACTCTACTGGCATAATCTTACTGAGGTAACGCCAGATTCTGGCCATGCTACTGAAAGTTCAAGCTTGACGCCACTTGCGCAGAAACACAGAGACTCTCTGTTTGATTTGATGGCTGTGGACTTGAAACTATAAATACAACCCAGAGTGATGTGTGACCATACACCTGCTACCCTGTTCACATATAAAACTCTTTGATTTACTCCTGCAAGTGTGTTTCCGTTTCAGTGTACCAACCACCAGTCATGACAAATCAGACGACTTTTTTGATTGCTTTTGTGCACCTTACTATCACTTTAACCCATTTTATGTATTTATGTGTTATGGCTTCTTAGTAATTTTTTATGTTTCCTGATTACTTCTTATTTCCTGATGCTAAACAATGAATGTGGTAATTTTGACATGAAATAAAAAAAAAGGTGATCTCTGAACATTACTGTAAGTAGGTAGGTTCCTATTTATAAAGTGTAGTTTATTGCTTCCAAGCAAAAAGTCTGGGCACAGACTGGGATTGTGTTGTGTACTTAGTTGTCTCCTACATCAGGGGCCTAAGTAGTTGTATATGATTTACCTCCTGACCCCCCCAATAAATGACAGGTGCAGGATGTACACCCTGTCATCTTTGACACATTGACCAGCTGTGTGTTTTTATGATGTGTCAAAGTTCCTGTTTAGCTGTTTTTACG
>JBBPCY010020747.1:0-14845 GCA_037974405.1 Brachyalestes nurse | reverse complement strand
TTTAGATCTTTAAGTCCATCTCATGAAAAATCGGAGCAGAAACAAAGGTGTTGCGTTTATATTTTTGTTGAGTGTACTTGGGGCACGTAAATAAATTATTACAGTAATAATCAAGGGTAAGCACAGTTGCTTTTGCAGTTCTATGTTACATATTTTTACCGATTTTTGCCGCTCTACCGCGCCTATTTTTGGCCAGGGACACGATGTCACCCTGACGGACCAATGTTTGCTGGGCTAAAATAAAATAGAATAGAAATTGAAATCTTTATTGTCATTGTGCTTTAAGAACAACGAAATTGTGTGCAAACCTGTTCAGTGCAAGTAAAAGAGAGCAGAAAGTTTAAGATCAATTTGAAACTTTCTGTTCTCTTTTACTTAGGTTAGTGAAGCGCTGTCCTAGCCCGAAAAAAGCCCTAAATCGTGATCGCAGCACGTATTTTGATTAAATTGACTTTCATGATGGCTGCACGAAAAGTCGTGAGATCGGATTGTTTAATTCACAGTGCCTCTCAATGGACAAAAGTATTGGGACGTAGCACCGTTCAACAATATTACATTATATATTACGTTATAGTCATCTTCACATGACCAGCATTTACGTTGCGTCTTGTCTCGTTTTTGTCACGTGATAAAATGTTCGTTCACGACGATATTTAGTGATATTTTATTGATCCTAAAATCCTAAAAAGGATCCGAGTATTACAGCTCTACTGTCATGTAAACATTGGGTCCTCCAGGCGGCTGGGGGAGGGGCTGCCCGCTGCAATGCCTGTTGAAAATTGTTCTGTGAACCGGCAGACGCAAAACTGGCATTTAAGTATCAATACCAGTGCTAATTGATATCGAAATCGATACAACATTTTAGTATCAATTAATATCTAGAATAGATTTTTTGACAACCCTAATTCCTACAGGCCTGCTTCAAAAAGTCTTAGCAGCAATTATCGGACTTTTCCTATATGTATTAAATGCCTACCAAAAACTTTTAAATTAGTTATTAAACATCAGTTAAAAAAATTATTTTGATCCATGCAAGCTCTCAAATTATCGATCTATCTGTAATCTTCCATTTCTAGAGAAAGTAGTGGGCCAACAGTTATGTTCCTTACTACACAAAAAACTGTATATAGCAACGCTCCACTTTAACACAAATGAGCGTTTCAGTCCAATGCAGATTTTTTCTGAGAACCAAATTAATTATTGTTAGCTAAAACACCCGCATTAACGGAAACTGGAGATATCTTCCACATTTTTTTGCTTTTGTGACGTCCGGGCCTCGTCCTTGTGCTGGGTTGCTAAGCACCGTGCCCAAACATATACCCTGCAGGAGGATGAGGGGCGTGGCGGACGAGGCCCAGACTCGCAGCTTTTTTCGTGGCAATATATACATTTTCATATATTTAAGTGCTAAATAAAGTTTACTTTGCAACAATGTAAATTCAGCCACATTTCCATAGAAAAAAAAGCTATACATTTTTTGGTACTGTGGAGAGAAACACCAAGAAAGCATTCTTGGGATGGTGAGATGCCAGTACTCAGAGGCGGGAGGTTTGAAAGTAGCCAATCCGAGAAAGCTAATTATTTCTCCTTGCTGCTGACTGGCTGCTGCCCTTTGACGCAGCTGCAGTCAAATTCCCCTTTCTTTTTCATTTTGTTTTTCTTAAAGCCCTGTATTTTTATTACTGTAAATTAAATGCATTTATTACTGTAGTTACCTTGCTTATACTAAAGAAAACCAAGTCTATTTTACATTGTAGCACTGCGGGAGTTCAGTACAAATATATGGTTTACATTTACGTTTTTTCAAGGGTAATGTATTAAGCTAAGTTTAAAATGAAATTAAAGTGTTTTGGGAGCATATTTGGGGGCATATTTAGGGTTAACATTATTATAATAGGCGATTTTTGGTATTTTCTTTACCACATCTCAGTTTGGGGAGTCTTGGAACGTAATCCCATGGTGATTTACTGCTAATGAAAAATGTCAATCTGGGTTCCGTACACATCATAACACAGAAACAGACTAGTAAATGATCTTTTACTGTCTGCTGACAAAGGACTTTTCTCTTTGCTGGTTCTGCTTAGCATTTGACACCAAAAACCACTGTTTTATTAGACTGGCCAGAAGACCTTGTCAGAGTCACTGGAACCACCATATCCTGGTTTACATCAGACCTTGTAAGAGTTAACAGAGAATTCTCAGCACCCACCAAAGCAAAATACGGTGGCCCAGAAGGTTCCGGATTAGGACCTATTTTATTTGTACATGCTGCCATTATGAATGATTATCCAAAATTATGGGATTGGCTTCTGCTGCTGTGCAGATACACACCTTTATATCTCCGCCAAGATGATGAACTTAGATGAAATATGATTGGTGACTGCATTAAAGATATAAAATACTAGGAGTCACATAACTTTTTTTTTTACTCAACACTGATAAAAGGTCCTCTAGGTCCAAAAGGTGCTAGAGACAAACTGTCAGGTCTAATGCTTGATCTTGAAGTTCCTCAGCTAAGGTTAGATTAGCAAAATTAGTCCACACCCATTACTGCCTCCTGTCAGGCTGCTCCAACAAAATCCTAAATAAGCTTCAACTTGTCCAGAATACGGCAGCTCACTAGAACCATGAAATTCGACCACATTAGCCCAATATTATCAAGACTTCAAGGGCTTATGATCAAATTTCTTTATTAAAACTCTACTATTGACATAAAGCCTTGAATGGCCTCCCACCCAAATACCTGAGTGAACTTATCTCTTATTATTAACCTCCACGGTCACTCAGATCTCAAAGTGCTAACTATTTACTTGTCCCCAGATTAAAAGCTTTAGCAGGGGGAAGAGCTTCTCATATATAGCCCGCAAGCTCTGGGATGCTATTCCGAATAACATTCGGGACTCAGTTTTTTCTCTATTTTTCTCTCTTTTGATCTCTATCGACTCTTAGCAGTACCATCTGTCTTAGCCGTAGATGGCCCACCTGTCAAGAAGCTTTTTAATGAAGGCCTTCTCTTTTTATCCCCATAAAGACAGTTTTCTTTCTCTCCAGGACGACCAGAGCAGGATGGATTCCCCTTTTGAGTCTTGGTTCCTCCTGAGGGTTCTTCATCCAGCTGAGAGTTTTTCCTTACTTCTGTTGCCTCACTAGGGGCTTGGATCTTGTCTCTGTAAAGCTGCTTGGTGAAAACTTGGTTATAAAAAGCGCCATATAAATAAAATTGAATTGAACTTAAAACCCAAACACTCTCACTGTGAACAACCAAGTCGTCTTGACTGAGTGGCAGATCCCCGTTTTTACCCTAAATACTGCAGTGAAAACAGTATAAATACTGTTGTTCAACCCAATACTGCACTGCAGCCAGATGTCTTTCTCCAGAGTGCAGCTGAAGCAGCCGAGTGTGGATGAGGAGAAGCTGGTCAGTGAGGTGGAGGAGAGTGAGCTGGAGAAGATTCCTCTGTTGTTCAGAGGGACAGTCTCCAGAATAAGGGAGTTTATGGGGACAGCTGGTGGCCTCGTTAGGATGTTCGCCCTGCGATCAGAAAGTGGGTTTGAATCCTAAGACAGCTAGTGGCACCTCTGAGGTACCCTTGAGCAAAGTACCGTCCCCACACACTGCTCTCCGGGCACGGTGTTCCTGGCTGCTCGCTGCTTCACTTGGTGAATGTGTAAAATGGGTTAAATGCAGAGGACGAATTTTGTGCTGTTCACACTGTGTGCTGTAGTGTGTTCACATATGACAGAATGGTCACTTTAGACAGCTCGACTGCTAAAAGTTTCTCACTTTCTCTGTGTTTTTAATCTGCTTTTTAATCTGACGAAGGATTTTGATTGGGCCGCAAATCTAAAAGCGAGACAGGCCATTGGTCTGTTCCGCGGGTGGGATGCCCCCCAAAAAATTGCTTTTTATGCTGTTATTGGTGTATTTCCACGTCAATTTATTTGTTTAGCCAATTAGTGGAGGTTGTAAGCTTTCGAATGAGCCCACCCCGCAAGTTTGTAGGCGGTTCCTCCACTAAGATATGGGAGGAATCCCTTGGGACCAGTATATTACTGGTCCAGCTTTGACGGACCATTACTCTGGCCAGTTACCGAGAAGTTGTAATTTGTAAGCGAATAGCGAGAGGTTTCCAGTGATATATGGGAGTTGCCTGCCCGACCTCACACGACCTCAGCACTCAGCCCGATCGGTAAACAGAGAGGTGAAAAATATGATTTTTTTTTTTTATGCTGACACAAAGCGAAATGCCTACAGAAGACCAAATTCGGGATATATGAGGACATTTGAAGACATCTGATGGAGATATTTGGCCAGCAAATAAGAATTTCCAGGGGAAAATCGAAGAGACGCACTCAAGAGGCGGACCTTCAGACACTGTTTTTCTTCAAAAGTAAGTGATTGGGAATTATGACAAGTGTCTTTATGCTGGCTGGGTTGTGATAAGACTGCTGGAGTTGTTTTATTGTGTTTTGAGCGAGTTTTGTCAAGTATTTCTCGAGTATTTCTGGCTGTGTATACATGCGTACTGGGCAGAGAGGCGGAGACGACTCTTTCTGACATGCGGCATTTGAGCTTTATGAATGGGATGAGTGGGAGAGAAGATTGAAGTGGTTATTGATTTATAATTCTGTGGTAAAAGTAAGGCTTTCTCCAAACAAAATGGCATCTCTGCTTTCACTAAAAACCATATATAACATTCATTTTTATTCTTTTGAGCTCAAAATTTGACAAGACCTGTGGCTATGGGGTTTCAGTGTCAAAAATAAAAACCTGTGACAGGGATAAGGATTGCTGAATTCAAAGAGGTTTGACACAGTCATATATGAAAACCAGTATTCCATATACATATTTTACTTCTTACTACATACATATTTTTTCTGGCATATGAAACTTCAGAGTCTTATCTTTGAAATGAGTCCAACTGCAAACATTAATAACTTTGTATGATGGAATTTTGAGCTTTTAAAGTTGGTAATGCAGAAAGCAAAATGGCTGCCAAAATAGGGGGTGAAAGTTAATGTCATCTAATGTAGCCAAGTGGGCCTTGCCAACATGCCGTGATAGATAGGTGGGCCTTAATGTTGAAAAGTGTTGAGAACCATTGGCGTAAACAATAATCCATTCAAGATGGTGCCAAACTAGACTGCCACTCGAGCTGATCTACAGCACTTGGCTTCCGCAGCCCTGGTAGCAATAACTTACAGTATAGCAAGACTTTTACTGCATTTTACTAGATAAATCTTCACATTAAAAATGAAACATATTAAATATATCGTATTACTTCATAATATGAAATCACTGTTGAGGCTTCTTTAAAAGCTAAACTGGAAAATGGCCCTGGTGGGCTGAATAATAAAATATGAAATAAAAAACAATGCTCTGCACTTCTGTATGGATATACTGTGCAGAAAAATATTACAATAATTCACTATCAATTTTTTCTTTGCACTTCTATCTGTCTATCGGTCTCTCCTCATACAGTTAGTCAACAGTTTGTATATATTGTTGTATGTATATTGTTTGCATTTGTGTATATTTGTCCAGTGATACTATTATCCTAGATTCTATTTTCAAATTATTGCAGGAGTAATTCAGAGTTACACTTTGCTGCAGGTTGTACGTGTATTAACTGTGTATTTGACCAAAAACCACCTTTAAATCTTGAATATAAATTCATATTGGAACTCAAAATAATAATTGTTACATTTATTGTAGTAACACAGGGTATACGCATATCATTTCTTTAAAATATTCAATGTACATATTTCTATATTTACTATATTTACAGAAGCTCTCTGCTCCTGGTCAGTTGCTGACCACTGATCTCAAAACTGCTTCCTAAACTAAATTCTGACCAACAATGAAAAACACCAATGAAAATAAAACACTGACCCAGGATCAGTCAACGGCAACCACTCCTTCCACATTTTCTGGTTCTGTCGACGAAGGACCTGAAGGACACCCCGACACTTCCTCCAGTGTCCTCAGCCCAGTTCCTGTTTACAGACATCCCCAGGGTCCCCGCTATGTGTGGACTCCTTTATCTGCTGCCGCCTCCACGAGATGGAACAGATCCTCATGCAGTCTGTGTTCCAGAAGCAGAACAGTTTCGAGACGCTCTAGAAGCTTGTGTGAGACAATAAGCTGAGGTGGAAAAAAGCTACAGGGTCAGAGTTCATGTTCTACCCATGAGATTTGAGTTTGTGCACTAAATTTATGAGCATAACGCGGAGCCGCAGAGCACCAGCGTCCTGTCTGCAGATGCAGAGCTCTACGTCGGAGCGAATCTTTTGGCTTGAGCCCTCACTCGCTTCTCATAGTCCATCCTGTTCTGACTGCAGGAGACAAAAGCAGAGAAAACAAAAGACATTAAAAAGGTCACTATATTGATTTGTTTCTTCTTTCTTCATAGGATCAGAGACAAACTCATTTGTCCTCCTGTACAGTGAACTTCATTCCATTTATCGACACGGACTTGATTATTTTTGTTTTATATTTTAACATAAATCACATTCTTAAACTTGACTTTGCACATTGAGGACATGATCAGCTCTTTGGAACTGTTTTGATCTCTCTCTCTCAGGCTGTCTGTATGTCTGTCAGGCTTTTTTATATATGAATTTATGAAGGATGGGAATCACACAAAGGTGACGATACAATACTATCACAATATTTAGGCCAATATATGATACGATTGTGATTATCCCGCTGTTACATACAAGTTATATGCAGGCGTCTCTGCAGCATCTCGGCCACTCTGACCTTCCACTGTGACAGAAGAGATGAACGAGGTTGTGCGCCAAATTCTTCTTCTTTGGAATCAATGTTATTAGACGTGTGCCAAAAAATATTGTGAAAATATTGAAAAAAAAAATCTCCCATCTCTATCTGTCTATCTACCTCTCCATATGTCCATTTATCTATCTCTCTATCTTCCTCTCTCTGTCAATCAATCTATCTACTTTATCTCTCTTCCTATTTAATTTCCTGTCTCTCTATTAGTCTATCTATCTGTGAATAAATAATTTGTGGACTGGACACATATAAACCTAAACACAGTAAAACAAGGGAAATATTATTTTTAGTTAAGTTGCGAAGAACACCGAGCTCAGCATCCACAGACTTAATTCAGGGATTAGATTTAATTAGGTTTGGTTAGATTAACTAGCTGCTGGATAGTGACTATCTCTGCTTCGGTCTGATATTTCAATCTAATGCGCTGTAAAGGGGACTAGAGTGATCTGGACATAACCCCTCACTCACCAGTAGATGGTGTATGCCTCGGCCTGCGCTGGGTCCTGGATGTTGGGTTCATTTAGCAGTTCCTGAATTCCCAGCAAGATCTGGCAGTCCACACGCATACAAACACTGTCATTGTCTGTTAAGTTTTGACTTAGCAAGAAGTTCACTCTATATTCCCCATGGTCACATATTTCACCAGTTTAAACAGAACAATACACATTTCATTCTTTTTCTTTAAAATTAAAATAAACACTAAAGACCAATTTTCTCTCTGGCCACCCAAGATTCCATCTACGGACAGATGGACATAGTTTTATTTCCCAGTTGTCTGATGTGTGTAAGAATCATGATGTAAAACAGGGTGTATGCGTATTTGTTCTCGCCTGCTTGATAGTGATGGCCGGTCTCCAGTCCTTCTCTTCCTCCAATATGGACAGACAAACCGTGCCAGACGGATACACATTTGGATGGAAAACCGGAGGCTCAAACTTACCTGAGTGGAACAAACAGGTGCGTCAGCACATTAATACACACACATGCAAAGAGCTTCAGCATTTAAGTCTTTCTGAACAGCATGTCCAAAATACAACGCCCTGCAGAGCAAGGAGAAACTACTACAAAATTCTGAAAGAAGACCCTGGAATCAGAAATGTTTGAAACACAGAATCCTTAGCAAAGCCCAAGAATATCCTTCCCCACAAAAAATATCTCCAAATGTGAAATATATATTGTATTTTTTAGTAAATAAACCAAATAATTAAGTATGTAAGTAAGTGATTGGTTGATTTATTGATTAAAAGCATGCTAGTAACTAAGGGTCACAGACACATTTCTGACTGACCACAGACTGGCCCAATGACGGTCTGTCCCACTACCCGGAAACAGGTCTTGTTCTGGTTTGAGCACCAACATTTATGCATTTCGGCCAAAAATAACTTGGTTTGGAACCTGAAGAGTTGGTTCCTATTTCTACAGAAGGCAACGATGGAGAACACAATAGAACAGGATGAACCCTCCTGTGGTCTGCTGATGTTGAAGACGTACCCTTGAGTACAGCGGTTCTGTTGAAAACAGGTGGAACACAGGATGGTTTGCTAAACAAAACCAAAGTTCTGAACAGAACTGGTATCAAGAACGTGTTCCCTGTAGGTGAGAAAGCGCAATGACTAACTCTCCTACGAATATACACATCCTAACTACATGTAGCAGCCAAGGCTACAGTATAATCCCACATCCTAAAAAGCCTGTTCTCAAACAGTTTAGGGGGGCTGGAGTTAGATACCCGCTCACCCTCACCCCCATGGTTTCAGTGGCCAAGGCATGTGGAGAGCACAGTCTGAAGATGTAAACTCACATTTAGGAGGGGAGGATGGGTAGTCATCCTTGAAAAGCATCCTTAGTTTGTACAAGCCTCCTTCCCAAAGGGTCTACGACACAAAACACCCAGACAATTAATACAGCTTAATATACTGTAGATTATTTACAGCTAACAATGTTTCTTACACTTTTTTCTAAGGCCAGCTTGCACCACCTTCATACATACATGGATAATATACTACTAACTACTTGCCCCTTTCTTGCCTGGGATGGCACACTCCCAGTTCATTAGATTCATCGTGCCATCTGGGTTCTTTGTTGGCACAGCAACAAAGCCCTGTGGAAACACACATTTAATAAATAGTGTACATATATACAGTACTGTTTAAAAGTCTTGAGCCAACCCTCAAGTCTCTATATTTTACTCTGAATCACCTTATTAGTGCAAAAATACTATTTTATGTCTGTAAAACTATCTTTGGCATATTGAGTAGATTAAATAAAAGAAATGGGAACAAATGATTTACTGCAACAGGCTGCAAAGTGCCTAAAGATACAAGGTGCCTTGATAAAGGTGTTCCAACCACTCAGCATTCAGCTCTACCAGTATACTGATCATCTAGAATCATCTGCACCTGTTTCTTCTCTGGTTCAAGGCTTAAGTTAGATGTACTTTGTTCTGTTTGAATGATTCATATCTAGGATGTTGTGCATCTTAGAAAACAAAAGAAAACATAGCTCTGAAACTGGTCCGGTTCAGGGACTTCCTTCTGGAAGAACTGTTCCTCAAGACCACATTAAAATACAACATAGGGATCTTTGGAAGCAAATGTAGGGTGGCTCGAGACTTTTATCTATGTATGTATATGCGTATAGACCGATAGACAGATAGATAGGATATCCACATTTATTACATTAATATTGATAGTATTACGATTATCGTTGCTTTGGTTTCATGTGATAACACTACATATCTGAACGCTTTTCGATAATAATTATTTTTATAATTGAATAATAGCCTACAAAGGGGTGGTCTTTCCTCCAGGCTTTGCGCTCCTGTGACAGCCTGCTCAGAGCGATCCCAGACATCACTCATTGGCGCCTTGTGGACAAATAAGGAACTGCAACAACAACCACAATAACAATATAGGAAACGTTCGTAAAAAAAAAAAAAAAACCCACAGATTTACAGCTTTAATAAGGAACCGGGAGGCGCTCCAACAATCTCCCTGATGAAATGATTTGGGTGAGAACGTTTAGAGCTCAGTAATATCAGTATACATTAGAGGCGTTGGCTGAACTTACCTCGCTGCAGCGCCTGGAGCTCAGAAATTACTGTCACACACACACGCAGCCTCTGTTCTGGATCACCAACAAAGCAGCGAAGAACATCTGCAGCGAAGAAGGAGAGCAGGTGTGAGGTCCTCGGAGCTGGAGAGGAGTGCTGGAGCTTTGAGGTTTGGGGGCCTGGAGAACACGATCTGTGTTATGTTCGAGCTTCTGCTGCTGTCCCTGGGCTTCAGGACCTTCAGGCATAACGTGGGACTCCTAAAACCGTACAACTTCTCAAGCAGGCACACACACCCACACTCATTCACTGGACTGCAAGCTTATGGGAGACTAGAGACCCAGGAAGAGTAAAATAAGAAAAAAAGGCTGGTGTTTCAGTCTGATGGTCTCCTGCTCTGCTGCACCTGATCCTGCTCTCAAGGCCCCACTGTGCAGGTGTGCTTTAATAATGCAGCAGGGTGTTAAGGTGTATTTGATAGGAATGCACTGAATGCAACAGCCAGAGGAGCCAATGGATGTTTTATAATTAACCCTTTTTACAGTGCTCTTACCTGCCCCACCTTATACCTCATAAAGCTGTGGCACAGTCACAGTAACACAAGGGCCAAGTGCCAACGGTGGAGAAGAATCCTTAAAAGTTCAGTTAGTTTTGTTGTACTGCTTGGCTTTAATATCAGTCATGAAATAAATCTCACATTTTAGACTCCAGACACTGGCTGAGGCCCCCGGGATAAAACATCCATCCATTAAAGTTTAAATCAGTGAAGAAGTTAAAATATAACAACAGCAAAGCTGTGTACACCTGATGACCCACCTAACCACCCACTGTCCCCCATCTGGAACACAGGCAAAAACAAAATGTGTTCAAATTTTGTTTATTCCAATAATAGAAAAATAAGCAACATTGCATCTTGATCATCTGAACCGTTTGTTAAAGACTCTACAGTGGAGAACAGATTGTTCAGTGTAAAGATTACAGAACCTGCACAAAACCAGTGAATCCTCACTGAATCCTGCATTTTTTCTAGCGACTCCCCCCACCCACAACTGTTTAAGTAAATTCAGTTTGGTTTTTCATATGGGCCCTTTAATTTTTCTGAATGAAAATTAGGCCCTGCTGATGATCATACATGACCCCTAGAATATTATTGTATATTATTATTATTATTGCTATTATGATTACATTCAAATGTACTAACCGTGCAAAATTTTTAGCTCTTCTGAATTTCACAATCCAGCCAAGACAGTTTCAAACTACTTTCAAATTAACCCCAGACTCCGATATTTAGTGCTGACTGGAATAACGAACCTTTTCTAAGATCCAGGAGATGTTTTTGTAAATGGGCCTCCTCAGCCCTGTTTTCCTTTACCCTCAGAGATGATGTGTTTAGGAGCAGCTCTGTCGAACCACTCCGACCACGAGCCGTCGTACAGACTGACTCCCGGGTGCCCGCACAGGTGGGCCGCCAGGGCGATGTGGCAGGCGGTGACCCCTGACCCACAGGTCACCCAGAACGGCTTCTGCAGGTCCACGCCAGCCTTCTGGAACAGCTCGGCCAGCTCCTCCACCGGCCGCTCCAGTCCAGACGAGTCCAGGAAGGAGGGGAAGGGCATGTTTATAGTGCCAGGGATGTGACCGGGCTCAGTATCTGAGGGGGAGAAAAAGCAAGGGTGACTTATTGTGCACATTTAATCATCAATTATTTTCATTAAAGAAGTTTGAGCACCCTCTGTAAAGGTGTTTATATGGCAATGAGGGTCTTTACTTCACATAATAATAAACACAAAAAGACCAGAAAGCAGTGAAAAGGATCTAGTTTGTGAGTAAAAAGTGAAAAGGATTTGGATCAGGTTTGTATGTAAATGGTGAAAATGATCCAAATCAGTATTGTATTTAAACGGTGAAAAGGATACACATCAGTTTTGTGTGTAAAAAGTAAAAAAGGATACACATCAGTTTTGTGTGTAAACGGTGAAAAATAGTTTAAATGTAAAGTTTAAGTGTAAAGAATTCATTTTGGGAACAGTTAAGTCAACACACAGAATGCTACTCTTTACTGTATTAATTATAATAATTATTCTAATATTTTTATAATTAGTCTGATATTAGTGATAATAAAACACTCACTGCCCAGATAAACAGCTTTTAGATATAATTTTCTGTGGGTCTGAGGACTGAACACAATGCTGTATATTGTTTGTGCGATTTCTAGCTGTTTTTTTCCCAGCCCTGATCCTAGAGCCGCCCTGCTCTGGACAATCAGCAAATATGCAGGAGAAGACTAAAATGTTCTACAGGGTGACTACAGATGCAGGATCAAGGAACACTGTTTAAAACTTGAGGGCATGCAGGAACGATCAACCAACCTCACCAACTGTTTTAACAGACTCCTCTGGAGACAGTCAGCTCAGGTGTAGCCAGTGCATATATTCATTTCTGCTCATTGATGTTCAAAATGAGAAAACACACACATCATCTATTGGAAACTCTTTTTTTCCTGGACTTAGTTTGTGGATTTTAACTTAGTTTGTGTGTATCAGCTAAGCCTAAACTACTGGACAGAAATGTACATAAATAAAATACACCCTAACTTTTGCTCAGGCCACATTCATTTTGCTTTATACCCCCACTTAGAAAATCATGTCCTTTGACCAGGGGTGCATAACTCTGCACAGCTTTTATTTATTTGTTTGTTTATCTATCTTTTTTCCCTCTGCTTGTTAAAGACGATCTGCCATCAGCTTGTAGATGACACTCAGTGATGAACTAACACTTAAGGTACAAAGAAAGTTAATTTTAATTCAGTGCAGAGACTCCCGGACAATCAACCAGCTGAGAGTTTCCTGGTCAGTCAGTCAAAGTGTGGCTGACCCGAACCCCATTCCCCTTTTATGCGATATATAAAGTTTTCAACTTTTTTTTTTTAAAAGTATTTTAGTAACTTAGTAGCCAAAAGTGTGGTTGACTTAGCCCACTAGATATCCAATCCCCTTTATACTGTATATAATACATTCAATTGAAATTCTAGTATTTTACTAACAAAGTGCAGTGCAATGTTATACAAGTTTTAAAACCTCCTCTCCTTCCCCTGAAGCGAAATTATTTGGGCTTCCTGCCCTGCAGAGTTCAGCGCTTGGAGCTCGGGTCCTGGTCTTGAGCAGTCCAGGAGGTTCTTCTAAACATCACAAAGCAGTGACCTGGAGAACTAAGGCCCAAACTTTGGGACAGGGTTGAGCTCTATAGTTGAAGGTATCTGCCTAAAATAACCTTTTTAGGGATCTCTGTTTATGTATGTTTGTGATTTACTTTCCCTCGGCTCTGGCTCGAGCCCCCGAAAGCGCCCCTCCACCCTGGCGTCCACCAGCGGGACCTGGTCCGAGCTCTCCAGGTTCTCCAGCACGTCCTCGTATGTCTTTACCCAGGACGGGTACTTTAGGGCGGCACTGAATTCGGTACTGTCCGGTTCAGTGGGCTGGTCAGTGACGGGGTGGCCCTCCCGCCGCCAGGTCTTCAGCCCTCCGTCCAGCACAGACACGGAGTCGTGGCCAAACAGCCGGAACATCCACCAGACACGCGGGGCCGAGAACGAGCCCAGGTCGCTACCATCGTAAACCACTACATGGGTGCGGTTGCCGATGCCCAGTGCTCCGACATACTCGGCGAACTGACCGGGTCTGGGCAGCATGTGGTCATACCGGGACGTCGCGTCGCCGCACTCGTCGATGTCGAAGAACGAGGCGCCGGGGATGTGGCATTGCCGGAACTCCTCACGTGCGTCGCGGTTCAGCTTGGGCAGGTACCAGGACGCGTCCAGGACCCTCAGACTCGGACCCACCTGGTTACTCCGGACCGCCTCAGCCAGCCACCGGGCAGCAACCAGAGCCTTCACCGGACCAGCCATGACACCCTCTATAAACTCTTCTTGACACCAAGGACGCCCTCTACCGCCGGAGACCGCTTATTTCATTCTTTCATTTCTCCTATTTTTTCTGTCATTTTTATCTGTTTTGTTAAAACACGTAGGTGCTCCGCTGGTCTAAACTGGATTTAGTTCAGTTCATAGCAGAAACCATTTAGATCTGTTTCCCAACTCTGCAAAGGTGTGGTAAACCAGATATTCACCCAAACCCACCACCATTTCCCACACACTTCTTCAATTCATACGGTATTTGTAAAATTATTTCGTCATTTTTAAGGGGACAACACGCTCGTTTATTCAACCCAGGTCAATATGAGATATGTCAGCCCTGCTGTGATGTTGTCAACACTGTTCAACTCCAGTTACAACACTTTAGAGCAGGGACTGCGTTCATCCATGAGGGGCGTGAACACGAATAGCCAATGTGCTGCACAGCCAGCCAACCAATCAGCACACAGCATGTCATACTGCCCAACAGCTGTTTATTTATGACTGCTTGAGTAAAGGA
The DNA here is from genome assembly GCA_037974405.1 of Brachyalestes nurse. NCBI lineage: Eukaryota > Metazoa > Chordata > Actinopteri > Characiformes > Alestidae > Brachyalestes > Brachyalestes nurse. The sequence goes on along the minus strand of JBBPCY010020747.1, from coordinate 567 downwards.
AGTGTGCTGTTATTTTTTTCTATTGTTTTAATAGGACTTTATGGTGTGATCAACTAAGCTTTATTTAACTGTATCTGCTTTTTAAATTAATACAAATGGTAGATTTGCTTTATTATTACACACACAGGCAGCATCTGGTTTGTCAGGTTAAAGGTTGAAGTTCATGTTAATTCTTTTTTTTTTAAATGAAGGGGAAATTCAGACCGGCTGAATAATATTCTCATTTAAAATAGCGGTCACAAATGCTGGGTCTGAGGGATCAAAGTCCAGCAAACTTAATGCAGCTCAGCAGTTTTTATAGGTGTGTAGGTATTTCAATTCCAGCCTTTGAGACCACTAGTTTAAAGAGAAATAAACCACTAAACACTTTGCAGTTTGCTGTTTAATAGACGTGTGGGGTTGTGAGATTTGCAAATGTCGTTTTAATCACCCTTGGTTCCCAAGACTGCTAGCAACATCTCTGAGGTTCCCTTGAGCAAGATACTGGCCCCACACACTGCTCCCCGGGCGCTGTGTTCCTGACTGCCCGCTGCTTCACTTGGTGAATGGGTTAAATGCAGAGGAAGA
>JBBPCY010020719.1:0-14849 GCA_037974405.1 Brachyalestes nurse | reverse complement strand
GTAAAACAGTCTAGAACCGGTGTTTACCCTCAGAACTCAGAGTGTATCAGTAAACTCTGGTTTCAGTAAATATAAACGGCGTAAAACAGTCTAGAACCGGTGTTTGTTCTCCTACACGCTCGCCGTTTGACACAGGAACATCAAACAAAGCTGACACCTGCAGCATCAACACAAACCAGGAACTCCCATATAAGGAGCTGTTTTACCAAATAAGACAATTTGCTGTTTTTTTTGTGCTTTTTTGTGCTGCTCAGGTTCTAAAGGTTAAAGTAACTGAACCTCATTAGAAGATCCGCCTAATCTAATATTGTATGTTAGGGAAGTTTTCAGAAGGGCTCATATCTAAATTCTTATACTGTTCCATAAGGGTCCTTCCCACTCCCCTCTTAGGAATGGCATGGATTTCCAGTCGAATACCTTCCAGTCTGTCTAACTGGGGCAGTTTGGGTCGTTTTCTCTTGACATATGGAAAAGGCTTTCATCCTCGATCTTTAATGTCTTACTTGAAGCGTTCCTCCAGACCCCACCATGGAAGAGGAAAATCCCATCACAGGAACAAAGCCAAACAGTATGGATCCAGTTTGTTGATTTGGTGCTTCCAGAGGGTTGGTATGTTTGTCTCAGGGCAGTTTCACGCTGGTGGGTGTCGCTGTATGAGGCGGAGATTCTGGTTAACCAATTTGCATATAATTTCAAGGTTTCACAGCAGAGGTGAACCAGAGGGAGCTCTTTAGAACTCGGGGTATTTTGCCAGTGCTACAATTCCTGCAAAACTAAAATGTAATATAAAGCAAAGTTTATAGTATTTCATGTTTCAATATTCAATTTTATGCACAACATTACAAATTTGATGCAGTCTATGAATGGCACAAATAGGGGTTTCTTAGAAATATATTTTATGTTTGAATAATCTGTTGTAAACTGTGTGATAAAAAAAAAAGCAAAATGAATGTTTTAGCGATTTTTTTTAGTTTAATTTAATTTATAAATGACAAAGATAATTCTGTTGTTCTGTTAAATTACAATTAGAAGGTTTTGTTAAAAGAACAAATTAAATATGTTAAAAGAACAAGGACTCGTTTTTAAACTCCGTAATTTTATTTTTTTTTTGGTGGTGCCTGATATATATGATCTACAGATACTTTAATGAATAAACAATAAACAATCTGATGAAACTAAATGGATCATCAACAACTTCAGGGTCATGTTTAGGATTAGGATTAGATTTTAATGTTAGGTTCAGGTTATGATTAAGGATAAGATTAAGGTTGGGTTTAAATTTAGGATTATATTTAACTTTTGGGTTTGAGGTAAGGTTGAGATTAAGGTTGAGGTTAAGATTAGGGTTAGAATTGTATGTAATTTTATGTAATTTTATGTAATTTTTTATTTTAAACTAAAAATTCAGTTACATTTATTAAATACTTTGATGAACATTAGTTAAAGACAAGCTGAGCTTCTATTAAGTGTCTACAGGGGACCAAATACAAATCCAGTGCAATCAAAAGTCATGTCCACTTCATCTCTGGACTGTATAAACTTACTCGAAGCTCTTAATCACCACATCACCGGCCGCATTAATGACAGATCGATGTTTCCTCCCATCACACTACAGTGTCCTTTATTTTAATGAGGTATTGATTCAGGAAGAACATAAAAGCCTGAAATGGTTGTAAAAACACTTCTTACTTTTAATTTTCTGAGAGAGCGTGAGGGGCTTATTCTCTCGTGTTCTGGGGTCTGGTTCGATAATTTCAATTGATTACAGATTAAATAGCTCATGTTTGGGGTGGAGAGTCTGTCTGGCTCGGGTAATTAGTGCATGCTGGTGTTGGACCTTTGAAATCTTTGCTGTTTTAAAAGGAAAACTTTGACCCTTTCTGTTTTGTCGCCCACTTTCTGTCAGTTTTGACGACCTAAACAGCAGATTCCTGTCAGATACTGTCTTCTTCCCACTCTTCAACAACTAATCTGTTAATAACACATCTCTCTGAAACTGAAATGACTCCCTACTTCCTCTAGGGGGGCGCTGTGTAAGTTATAAAACTCCAGTTTCTATACCCATATAGTGGCCGGAGTGTCCATTCTGGAGTTCTGCACACATCGTTTTCTTTATGGCACGTTAACCTCTGTTTATTTATGTGATTGTGTGTCATTTATACGTATAAAATCGTCATTTTTTGACCAGTGTTCCCCAGCTTTTGCATATGATCGTATGTGGACCTTCAGTAAGCAACTCTGAGCTCTTAAGCCTAACCCCACACTCACAAAACAAGGGTAAAAAAAGGAAAATGCTTTAATCCCAAATGCACTAGCGGGGGCAGAGCCACCCAAATAATCCTGCACACAAACAAGAGTTTAATTAGGCAAAGCATGAGCTCTTCAACACAAACAAGGAAATACTTGAGTTAACGAATGGCAAAAAGTCACTCAAAAAGCAGGTCGTCCCCAAGAGGCTGGAAAGTGGTCGGCGGCAGACACGGGTGTGTTATAAATAAACGACGCGATGAGCAAAAACAATAGCTGAGGAAAAAGGAATAGCTATTTCTGCAACTGAAGCGAGAGCTGAAAGATGGAAGACGTGGATGATTTGGCCTCATTTATAGCATGGGACGCTGTAGGACTCGGCCGTAGTGAACGAGTCTGGACTAAAGACACATTTTTTTGTCTTGGACTCGCTGGTATTTGGATTTGGAGCGGTCATGGACTCGCTGGTATCTGGGCTTGGACCGGTATTTGGATATCGTAATGATATTAGGACTCGCAATTGTTTCTGATTTGCTGGAATTTGGACTCTGACTTGCCTCAGACTCGCTGGTATTGGAACTTGAACTTGACTCTGACTCACTGGTATTTGGATCTGGACTGGTCACAGACTCACTGGTATTTGGATCTGGACCGGTCACAGACTCACTGGTATTTGGATCTGGACCGGTCACAGACTCACTGGTATTTGGATCTGGACCCGTCACGGGCTCACTGATATTTGTACTCGTAATTGTTTCGGACTCGCTGGTATCTGAACACAGACTTGACTCAGACTCACTGGTATGTGGATTTGGACTGGTCTCGGACTTGCTGGTACTTGGACTTGTCTTGGACTCACCAGCTCTTCTAGTTGATCCCTGGAGTCCAGCAGCCTTTAAAAATGTGTTTCTTTAAGTTATATTTCTCTCTGTCAGTAGACCATTAGAGCATCTCTGCTGCCACAGCAAAGAACACAAAAGCTCTTGCAACAAAATGAAAGTACCTGCTATGGGTGATAAAGTGGCGCGTGTCCTTCTGTATAAAACAAAATTCCAAAAATCATTGATTAAGCAAGTTTAGTTATTTCCAAACCTGTCTAGAATAAACGTTTACGTACCTGTCAAACAAGAAGAAATAGTACATCTCCAGCATCACACAAAATTGATAAACAAGCCAGTAAGTCGCGAAGAAGTTTCTTTTTTTGTCTGCCTCCGTCTTCACTCTGTTCTTCTCGTTTGGACTTGGTCTTGTCTGGGACTCAAATTCCTTTGGACTTAATGTTGACTTGGACCTGAAACTCTTTGGACTCAGTTTTGACTTGGACTTGAAACTATTTGAACCTGGTCTTGTCTTGGACTCAAACCTGTTTGGAGTCTGTTTTGATAAGGACTTGAAACTCTTTGGACTTGACTTTGACGCAAGTAGTCCTGGACTTGTACTTGTTTTGGACTCGACAGGTCGTCTTGACTACGAATCAGAAACACGTGGGTGATTTGTTATTTTCCAATAGTGGAGGGTTGGGATGGCTTGGAGGGAGCGCCCCCATTCTCCCACACCACCATCCAACATACACACTGATGTGCACCTCCCAAAGGACATTACTCTGGGACACTTACTTCTACAGTTCCATTTTGTCCACTACCTTTTTTCACAAATTGAAACAAAAAACAAATTTACACTATGAGTTATTTAAGACTTTGCACAAGTAAAACTGCATCTCTTGTTTTTCTTATGTGGATACTGAGTAAAGGATTATCTTGAAGAATTGCAGGATAATATGGTGTGTGTTTGGCCGTATTTGGGAAACACTAGGGGACGTCTGCATGCTGGACGATGGTCCAGGTGTTCAGAGGAAGCTACACATAAAAATAAATGGCCTGTCTCAGTTTGCAGCTGTTTCAGTTCGTGCTTATTTGGCAAATTTCCAAACGTTGAGCATCAAATTAATTTAGGATCCCACATTCCAGACAGAGAGAAAGAGACAGAGAGAGAGACAGTGAGAGAGAGAGAGACAAAGAGAGAAACAGAGAGAGAGAGACAGAGAGAGAGAGAGAGACAAAGAGAGAAACAGTGAGAGAGAGACACAGAGAGAGTGACAGAGAAAGAGAGATAGAGAGAGAAGGCAAAACAGAGACAGAGAGAGACACAGAGAGAGAGAGAGAGAGACAAAGTGAGAGAGAGACAGAAAGAGAGAGATCAGTGAAGTCAGAGAGAGAAACCTGTTAACACACCCCTCACCTTAAATGTGTGTGTGTGTGTGTGTGTGTAGCCCAGGTGTTTACTGGAGGCGGGGTCTTGTCCCGAGGGACAGCACATTACATGACTGTAGGTCACCTAAACTGGAACAGACTGAAGAACTGAATCAGTAATATACAGTAATATACAGTAATATACAGTAATATACAGTACTATACAGTAATATACAGTAATATACAGTAATATACAGAAATATACAGTAATATACAGTAATATACAGAAATATACAGTAATATACAGTAATATACAGTAATATACAGAAATATACAGTACTATACAGTACTATACAGTAATATACAGTAATATACAGAAATATACATAGAAGTGAAAATAAGCAGACGCCCTCTAAAATAAATACACGTCCTCCTACTTGCTGAATGTACAATAGTAGAAAAACAATACTATAACAAAATGTGTCTTGTGAAAATGTTATTTTACATTTTATATTTTCCAGTATTTTTGCATTACAATTTTCAAAAACAAAAACATGTTGAAGTGTGTTCTCAGTAGAGGGTGTGTATTCATTTACACTCCCAACAAAAATGGAATTTCACTGGCAGGTTCAAATTTTTGCGTACAAACCGCACGACTATGGATTTTGAAGTCAATTCTGATTCATTTCTCAGCCAAATAGAATTTTTTAAATAAATTGCCATTTTTTTCATGATCCATTCATGTGAGAACACCAAGACGACTTTCTTTTAGCCAAGGTTGCAACATTAGCATTGGTCCTTACTGGCCAAATTAGTATTGTATATTTTTAACCAAAAGAAAATGGGTTTATCTACGTAAAAGGAATGAAATCAGTTGTCTAAAAGATGATTGGCTACTTAACCCTATGAGTCAATCATAATTACACTACAGAATGTGCATCGGTGGTGCTGTAATAGAGTGAGAGTGCTCTGACCTGCCTCACGCCATTCATCTCACAACACAGATCAGCCAAAATAAACCTAATAAATGGGCCTTTAGCTGATTGCTTGTTTGGAGCAAATACTTCAGCCAATTTCAGTGATGCATCCTTGGATACAACTCAGACTGTGGGTGCTTTTTGGTAAATAATCATATCAGCTGCAGCCCTTCATCCTCAGAAACTACATAAAAATACAAAAAACACATAAATAACATAAGATATAACAATTTCAACATTTTAAATCATTTTAACATTAAGTTCTGCAAACTGCTATGGTGGTGTAAACCTGACATTTCTCTGACAACATCAGAACAACAGGATACATTTTAATCAATTTTATTTACATAGAGATATTTTACAGCTGACATTTTCACAAACCAGCTCTACAGAAAGAGGGAAAGCCTCCCTAAAGCTGGAGGAACCTTGGGGAACTGTAACTCTAAAGGGGAACCCATCCCATAAGACAGTGGTTCCCAAACTGGGGTATTGCAGAGTCTGGAGCTCCAGCAGTAGATCAGTGACAGTCTGGAGCTCCAGCAGTAGATCAGCGAGAGTCTGGAGCTCCAGCAGTAGATCAGCAAGAGTCTGAAGCTCCAGCAGTAGATCAGTGAGAGTCTGGAGCTCCAGCAGTAGATCAGCGAGAGTCTGGAGCTCCAGCAGTAGATCAATGAGAGTCTGGAGCTCCAGCAGTAGATCAATGAGAGTCTAGAGCTCCAGCAGTAGATGAGTGAGAGTCTGGAGCTCCAGCAGTTTGTTTGTCCGGGCAGGGTTTGCAGAGGTTCAGGGGGGTCCCTGGGTGGTCTGACCATAATGACACCTTACAGACAATAAAGCGCATCATGAATGTTTAAATGGGAGCCAGCATTTGATGCCGCAGCACGTAGCGACTCCCATAGCTGTTTAATTTCTCTGTGCTCTACAGCACAACACTCATTTACTCCGTCATCACTGCGTTCAATTAATCCCCGAACGAGACACACAGCCGAGAACCTGCAGCTTGAAATTTACATGGACAAAGATAGTAAAGTCTTTTAGATAAACAGACCAGTGCTAAAGGTTAAAGCTAATGTTACCCCCTGGTTTCTTCCCACCTTGACTTCAAAACAGCCATTGTGGAGAATTCTAGCTACAAGATTAATAAATTATGTTAAAAGTCGATGTCTATTTGATCTAAATTAAGATGGTGAGCTTTTACTGACACACATTGTGTGTGTGTAATGCTCACAGACATGAACCCAAAAGCAGAGTTCAAAGAATAAAGGTTTAATGGTAACAAAGTTGGCAACCAAACAAAGGCAATCAGAGCAATCAAAACAAGTCTGCAAGGCAAAAGAGAAATCCAAAATCCAGAACAGGGTCATAGAAACACCACAGAGAAACACAGGATATGATAGATAGGATATGATAGATAGATAGGAATGATAGAACGCTTGGTAACTAGGAAGTTACCTTTTGCACAGAAGGATGGCCTCTTTATATTCTCCTTGGCCTAAAAATCAGGTGATCCTGATCTTCTAATTAAGGGCTTGTGCGAAACTCTGGGGTGGATCTCCAGAGAGAGTTGTCTGTTTGTCTCTGTTTGTCAAATTTTCATTTATGGGGTCGACAAAACCAATTGAAAATGTTTAAACTCAGACATACGCTAACATCAACCATTTCAAATTGCTCGGACTTTTGAAGATTTAGAGCCCCCTAAATTTTGCTCTTGAGGCTTTTTGGGGGTCTCAAATGCTAATCAAAAGGTCTGGGACGATTCAAAATGTGGATCATGTGCTTTGAAGAGACGACCTCGCAGGAAATACTTATGAAGCTTTGTCTGCAATAGTAGATGCAAAAGAGAAGTCATTGACTTTTTTTTTTCCACACGTTTGTGGAAAACTGTACGGGGGCTTTAACATAATACATACAAAGACATTTTTCTGAAAAATAAATAAAAATAACTGAGGACTGCCTTGCCACCGCTGTCAATCAAACTCGAGTCCCAGCAGCAGGAATGCCAAGAGCAGGCCTGTTCTGTGGACGTTCTTCATGAGTGTGATGGAGAGGTCCTCAGGTGTGAAGTCAGGAATGAAGGCAGAACAGAGGCGGGAAGGAGGCGGTGGTGCAGTGCGGTTCCTCTTCATTAAAAGATGTTCTCTGATTTATAGCTCAAATGAAGATTAGTACTCCTTTGCTCGGGGACCTGGCCGGCTTAGCCGAGCATCTGATCGAGGTAATTAAACAATGCTAATTGCGCTTCTTAATCAAACAGCTAATTACAGGGACCCTCGGCGGCTCGGTCCGATGCGAAATTATCTTGCACTTTAACATGATGCGATTAGTCCAGCGACTCTCCGAACGGCCGAAAAATCGTTTCCTGAAGCGCGGTCCTGCCGTCCGGATGAGGAGTAAAGAGAATTTGAGAGCAGACATTTAACTCTGAGCACATTTTCATTATCTCTCCGCTGCCGCGAATCACTAATGCACATCTTTGCATCTTTGGAGAAATCCTGGTGTGTGTTGCCAGGCAACGTGCACACGATGTACAGAGGGGGGTGATGTGTGTGTGTGTGCATGTGCGCATGTGTGTGTGTGTGTGTGTATTTATCTCTTTGTGAGGACCAAATAATGACAGGGAATCTGTAGAAGTGAGGACGTTTTGCTGGTCCTGAAAAGGAAACATGCTGTTTTTCAACATGAAAGTAATTTAGGGAAAAAACTCAAGGAGTAGAAAGAGCCTTTTGGTCACTGAGGTTAAAGGTCTGGGTCAGGTTTAGGGTTAGGGTTACATTATTACACAAGTGGATGGAATCTACTCACAAAAATATTAATACCAGCTTAACCCTCTGAGGTCCGAGGCTTTTCTGGCACTTTGAGGCAGTTTGCTACACCTTTACATTTTTAAGTATTTCATCACTAAAAACATCTGTGCAAAAGGTGACACATCTGGTTATACTCTGGAAAAACTCAGCAACAATAATATATGAGTAAAGTGAATGTAATGAAGTTAGGCCCTGCTCCCACACCGGTGAAATGGGGTGCGTTCTCACCATCCCCTGCTGCAAAATGAGCTAATCATGCCACTGCTATTCATTTATTCAGATTGCTGCTTTACATCTGAATATCTGAGGGGCATGGCTGCGGCGAGCAGCAAAACAGAAAATCACATGCTTCCTTTTTATCATATTTACAAAGCACCATCAATATATTATTCATAAAGTAGAGGGTTCAGGCTTTCTAATGGTGTTACTTATATGTTTCTAGGACAGTAACTCACAGAGCATTAGATGATTGTTTTGGAAAACTGAAAAGGATCCATTTTTGGATCCTCGGACCTCAGAGGGTAAAGTGTGTATGTGTGTGTATAAAAATTTTCAGATTCTAATACAGTTCAGTGCAAACATTTAAACTAAACTTGTTTTTTTAAGGATTAGAAATGAAAATAAATACCACACTGCAAAGGACCAAACACGCCTGGTCTGAATAACCAGGTTTAGTGAGTATATTTGAGAAGAAGGACCTCCAAACTGTGCCCTTCTGGACTTGACCTTGGACACCCTGGTGTAACCTCCACCAAAGTTATCGCACATTTCAAATCAAAGTAAACTTCAGAGTCGTCTCACCTAGAAACACATATACAGTAAGACGAGGCTGCGTTCATCTGCGAAAGACAGAAACCAATACAATATCAATATAAACCCTGTACCCTGTAATGTGCAGTGTTGTACGAGTTGCAGAGCATTTACAGTACAAGGTGATTTTTTTAACCTTCAAAAATTGTGCAGATGTTGCCACAACAGTCAGGAATGAAAGTAAATAATACAATTTCAATACAGTTTCGTTTCCTCTGCAGACAACTTTCTTTTCCTCTTTTAAAATTAAAAGAAAGTCTGAATGTGTGCTGATCTATAGGATACTACAGGAGAGGCTGGGATCTCCGTTTGATGCGTGGAGAGGACTGAGGATAAAGGAACAGATGGGATGGGTGTGAAGTGGATTTCATGTTTACATTTTTTATGTTGTGTTTAGCAAAGAAACAGTAAGTGTGCATTAAAATATGCAAGAGTAGGAACTTATATACACTTAGAACATCAGTAAAAGCAACAAACATGACAAAGGATATTCAAACAGAACACAACGGTGGGATTCCTCATTTAGGTTGAGTTTTACACAGTAACAGCTACTAAATTCATCTGTTTTTTACAGAAATGGACTAATTTACATTAATGTCAAGGAGTGTGACAGGAGTGTGACACGAGCCCGCCGCCGGATTCATCAAGATGATGAACGTTCAGTCTTCCAGCTCATGAAAGGAGAAATAAATGAGTTTCAAGCGCCAGAAGTGACAGTAGACCTGCAGGGGGTTAAACCGTACAGGACCCGCCCAGAATCAAGGATCGCCATGGAGACAAACGTAATGGCATAGAATCAGGTAGGGATGGTAGTGCCCCGTTCCTTCCAATATCCAGTGATCGCTGAATTGTCCCTAGATATCATTTTAAACAAAAACATTCCACTAAAACCACTGTTGTCTGTCAGTGTTTGAAACAAAAACAGTTATCAGTTCTGTTTCTCTACTGTGAGTCCCTCTGAAGCTCTGTTTGTCTTTAAGAAGCTCCAGAGCTCAGTGCAGTGTGGATATAGGAGAGAAAGAGGATGAGTACATCACATTTGGTGTGCAATAAGAGACTAATGTTGCACTGATACTCAAAAGGTCTAGCCTGACTGATCACCGTGGGACGCTGGGGCCCCGTGCCAAATTGTCTTTTCGACTGATTTCGACTCCACTCCTGCCCTACCCCAGTTAGGGGTAACTGCTGCTTAAAGCTCCGGCAGACATTGTTGCCCTTGATCCTGTTGTTTATGTACTACAGACTCTGTCACTCTTCAGCAAAATTGACCTCTATGGACACTTTTAGTGAAACCAACTCTGTTAGCCGTAGATGGCTATCTGTCAATAATCTTGTTCATGAAGGACTTCTCTTGTTATTTATTGCCATGAAGACTCTCTTTCCTTTCTCTCTGAGTCGACCTTTTGAGTCTTGGTTCCTCCCGAGGTTTCTTCTTCCAGCTGAGGGAGTTATTCCTCGCCTTTGTCACCTTTGGCTCGCTAGGGGCTCGGACCTGGACTCTGTAAAGCTGCTTTGTGACAACTTGGTTGTAAAAAGCGCTACATAAATACAATTGAATTGAATTGAATTGAATGCTGCTACAGAGAAGGCAGGCCAGTGATTTGCTGAGCTTCCCCAGTGGATCTCATGCCTTCCAAGCAGCTCAGGTTTCACTAAGGCCTTCATTCTAGAAGACCCCCATAGCCATTTACACTCTACAGGCATCAACGCTGTTCTCTGAAATTTGGACGGGAGTCAGAAGTGATGACCTGGAGGTTAGCAAGAGCTAGAACCCCAGATGCACACATAAACACACACACACACACACACACACAAACGCAGTGGCAATCTGGCCATGTCTCATTCGTCACTCAAGATGGAGCGGCAAGGGACAGTTGCGGATGGCTGGAAGCCATCCAGATTAATTATTAAGGTGTGTGAGAACCCGCTCGGCTAGCTGGCTAGCATTTGTTCCCGTCCCCCTCCATGACAGTGACTCTGGGGCCTCTCGCGTCCGGACCTCCTGAAACCGGAGGTGCCCTGTGATTTATGGAAGATCGTTTCAGACGCTACCCGCTGAATCCGTAAACAACATTGATCCATCTCTCTCCTTCACTCACGCGAACGGCTGCCAGTTTGAGGTATGGCACGCTATTAGCATAGCAGTGCTGGCTAATAACATGAATCAAGGCCTGAAGAGATTAGCGACGGGATTCTGAACGAAATTGATTTTTTTCACAGATTAAAAAAGGAACGAGACCACCCATACTGCGCCGAGAAGGACCCGAGGCCCAAAGAAGTTATGTTATCTATCACCTGATCAATGTCATTATCTGTCCCGACTGATACCGAGGGGCTCTGAACTATAGAATGGAGGAACTTTCACAAACATGCTAAAAAATGGTCTGAAAACTATCAAATGTCATATATTGGATCATACAGTGACCAAAAAGTGGCAACTTTACAAGATAATGACACAAAAGTGGTCTCAAATTGTTTTATGTGTTTGTAAAAACTGTGTAGTTCCACATTACCAATGCATGCAAGTCCAACAGTCCCACCACACTGATGCAGTTTGTAGTGTCCAGAATGGCTGTTCTACAGGTTTTACTGAAGTGACAGACCCTACAATGTTCTCAGGGTGGCAATTAAATTCTCAAAGCAATGTTCAAACGTCCAGGCATCCCGTGCAGTAAAGGGTGTTTCTGCAGCAAAAAGGGCGGAGCAATCCATACCTTGAATGCAGAGGAAACACGAGAGGGATAAGTGACTTCAAACTTATGGCCAGAGTCAGTCATCAGTCCCACCACACTGATGCAGTTTGGAGTGTCAAGAGCAGCTGTTCTACATGTTACGTTTTGCTGAAGGGCAAAAAGAGAAAGACAAGAAAGCCGGAGGCTGGTGCTGGACACGGCCTCCGTTCAGGGCAGACAAATGAAAAGTAATTGAGTCGGGCGCCGTGGAAAAGCAGCTGTCATCCTGAATACTGATCAGCAGGAGCGTGATCGACAGGCAAGAGCAGAAAACAAAGCCCCAAAGCACAGAGGAATTCGTCTGAGGAGAGTGGGAGAACATGCAAATTGCTAAACAGGCGTCCGGAATGGACTGCCAAGAAAATGGAGGAGAGACTGAAGTCCGTCCCTCTCCTGGGACATCGCTCCACAAATGAACATCATGTTAGTGGTCTTCTGACAGGCAAAGACATCCTCCACATCCAATTACTTTCCGCAAGCCTTCAACATCCGCAGGAAAGCGTGACAAGAACCACTTCTGAATACTTTTCCATCTCAATTGGGACTGAGACTCTGATTTAGATTACAACCTCACGTAGGAACCTTTGCAGGATTCTATAATCAAGGTCAATGTGGCCTAAACCAGTTTCTTAAAAAAAAAAAAGAATTTCTTAGAGCTGTGTAAACACAAAAATCTGATTTTATCAATTCAGATTTGATCTAGAGCTTCAAAAACAGGGGTCATCAACTCTGGACCTTGGAGATCTTCCTGCAGAGTCTAAGACTGTTCACACCACAGAGCTAAACTGAATTGATTTTTAAATTTAGATTTGTAGAACTGAGTTGCAATAGACCAAACCTGACCGATAAAGTGGTTTGTTTATAAGTCCACACTGGTTGACATAGTAACAAAGGATGCATGAGCAGGGAGAGGAAAGACTGGGCATGTTCATTATCTCAGATCTAGATGTGAACCATTTCTTAACTACTAATAACCAGCAGAAAAGCTTTTTAGGGCATTTACTGACTGGACCAGTACATGATATTAGAACGACTTGGTCAGCAGATAACATCACCTAACGGGAAAAAAGGCTCCACTTATTATTCAGAGACTTTACTGAAGGTATAACTACACCACACACAGGAAACACATTTTCTAGATGGTTGTATATGGATCAGATCTGAAACCAACTCCAAATGTGGCTTGAGTCTGCTGGTCAGGTTTTCTGTATTTTTGTCCTTTAGTCTGTGGAAAATCTGTGCGGCTCAAATCAAATCTGCTGAATTATCAGGTCCTGCCTGTCCTCAGCAAGGCCTAATGCCAATCACAGTTGCTCCAGCTAATTAACATCTTCAGAAGAGCTTGATTGGCTGGATCAGTATGTTAGACGCAGGCTGAAACCCAATCGTCTACAGAAAGCTTCAGGGTTTAGTGGCCAGAGTCCTAGATATGCGCTGGATGGAGTAAAGGTAGGGCTGGAGGAAGCGGGAGGATGTCAAGGAGTTTCAGAGTCTCTGACCTGGTTTTAAAAGTCTTTCATCTAGTCACTTTTGACACCCGCTTTAATCAGTTGGATCGGTAACTCGAGAACCAGAAGCTCTTCAATAATTCAAGCCAGTGAGCAGCTTACAGGCTCATCGTCACCGCTGTTTAAAATGTCTGATTGTTTTATAAGAAGTAAATGTAACATTTCAGCTTCTCCCATCCAACTCTCAGTAACGACCCAATGACATGATGGACTCTTTCAAAAACATTAAAAACAAGAGAAAATGTAACTTGTTTTTCTCCTGCCTTCCTGGACATTATAGGGTCTATTGGTTATTTTAATCATTTACTCAGTAATTCAGTCTGAGACTTTGTTTAAAAGGCAAGGACGTCATTTAAAATCCTGGAACTTCATGGCTGTTACATCAACTACAACTACGAACTGGGAATTTTGAATTTAAATTAAAAAAAAAAAACAGTCCAAATAAGTACTTAATTACTTGAAATGTAATTTTGGCACCGTAATTGAATACATTTTCATTTATTGGATATATATAATGCATGAAATGTAATTCAGCACTTGTTCAGGAGGTCCATCGATTTAGTACTGAATTTGAATTATACTAAAATCGACATTTGATTTGATTAGAGTGTATTAATAAAAATATCTGAAGGGTCCATTTTCATTCTACCAGCTTGATGGTGACTAGAAGTCCTGCAGAAAGTCTGATTGTTAAAGACTCTGTCAAATCTAATCCTAAACCTAACCACTCCCAAGCCTAAACCTAACGTGAATCCTGTAGAAAATCCATTTAGTTTCTCCAGACAGTTTCTTAACAGTTATATTATCTGTAGATTCTCTGTAGGGCCCACTCAAAACAAAGTGTCACAGATAAAACCGATGAAATATAATCTAATGTAATAAAATGAGAATTTCACTAAAACTTCACATATTTAGCAGAGGAATTTGGAATAAACTCCATAAACATTGTTCATCAAACTTTTCTTATTTATTTTAGCCATTACAATTTTTTTATACCAGCTGTGGAAGCTTTAAATTGATAGGACTTGATAGGAATACACTTTTTATGGCGTCCTCACTTCACTCAGATTCAGGACGTCCTGCACATTCATGAAGTCACGCTTCTGCTCCGCTGCACACAGATGCTTCGGTGCTCGATGGCTTGAAGCTTGAGTGAGTTAATTAATTCACAGGCTGCTTCAATTTCCTCCGAATAACAATCAGGGGTTCAATGAGCCTTGTGTGTCGGAAGCGAGGGCTGATGGGGTTGTGGGGGTAAGCGGGAGGTCCTTTCTCTTTCCTGAGTAGATATTTCAGCCTCGTTATTAACATCTTCAGACAGAACTAGCTGCAGCACCACACAGGACAAATACTGATGGATTATTCACACCCTTCAAACCCAAATACTGCAGTAAGTTTATTAGAAAAAAGATATAAATGAATAAATAAACACGTTGTCTATGATCCGTTAGAATCAGAATCAGAAAATGTTATCGTTCCTGAAGGAAATTACACAAAGACAAGAACAACACAAACACACAGTCTCTCTCTCACACACACACACACACACACACACACACACACACACACACACACACACACA
>JBBPCY010020708.1:0-14849 GCA_037974405.1 Brachyalestes nurse | reverse complement strand
AGGCAAAGATTTTGCCTCGATCATTTTTTGTAATCGAATTATTCGAATTACTCGAATAATCGTTTCAGCCCTACTTGCATGTGAACCTGATGACCACAAAGTCACAGGTTCAAACCCCCACTTTCTACCACTGTGTCCTTTAGCAACACAGTTAACCCTCAGTCACTCCAGGGGGACTGTACCTGTATCTAATGATTGTAAGTCGCTCTGGATAACAGCCTCAGCCAAATGCTCCCTTTACCCTGCTGTACCTAAACCATACTGCGATGGCACAGAACTTCCAGGCACTTTGATGTTCCAGTGTATCTCAACACGGTAAGAGTGTTTCTCATACGTCAGCAGCACAATTCTGTCCCCATAGTTTATGGCCAGTCATCGTCCCAAAAGCGTATTCATGTTGTCTTATATTTTGTATAGCCTTCTTTGAGTTGTATTTTTTTCTCAGCATTCTCTTGCTGTGCTATGAATACCTAACCCAGCTAACTTGTTAGTGATGTCCTGGATCACCGTCACATTCCCCACAGCATTAAAGATACATTTGTTAGAATCATAGAAAATTATGTATCTTCAGTCTAAACAGGCTTGTATTTTGTCGACCTCCCAGTTTTGAGTTTGTATCTGCATTATTGTAAATAATAATAATAAAAAGACCTCCTTTCATCTGCTGTCATGACAATATTTTAACCAGTCAGTTTTAGGGAAAAGGGGGCATTTGACAGATGCTCTTATCCAGAGTGACTTACCATCATTAGTTACAGGGACAGTCCACCTGGAGCAGCTGAGGGTTAAATGTCTTGCTCGAGGACACAGTGGTAGAAAGTGGGGGGGGTTTGAACCTGCGACTTTGTGGTCATCAGGTTCACAGGTAAGTGTTCTACCCACCATCAAAAAGCAGCGATGCAGTCAGCTCAGCTACAGCCCGCTTCTGGCCATGATATCACAGGTACGGCTCGGGTACGGGCCGCTTTATTAGTAATGGAAAAAGATTTGTTTGCAGTACAGCCTGGTTCCCTGTGCCAGTTTAAAAAAAAAGCCACAGGCGACCCATCATGCCTGGTTGAGCCAAAGGGTCCTGTCTGTTTTTGTGATGACTCTTGAAGAGGCAGGCTTGAGGAGGGTACACATTAGTTTGATTAGTTACTACTTAGGCCAATATTATGTTTTCAGAGCTTAATATTACTACTGATTCTCTAATAAGTGCAAAACTTACTCCAAACTACCATTTGTGTGGGTAGTTTTCACTCAGCTGTGTTATATATAGTATTAATACCCAGCATTTTTGTGTGTAGCATAGAGTACTCATATTGACCTTTTTTCTTTTCTACAAATTTTTTTATTTACATTTACAGCATTTCGCTGATGCTCTTGTCCAGAGTGACATACATCAGTGCTCAAGTAGTCTACATCTGTTTCTTAGGCCTGTAAAGCTAAACTTAAAATCTTAAACTAAAAACTTAAAACGTCTACTATTCAACCAAGTTACTGCACACTCGGTACACCTAAACACTCAGTACTCCTAAACAACACCTGTCACACAGTATCTAAACATCACATGTCAGAGAAACAACACACAGTATTAGATATACAGGTTATAGAACAGAGTATGCTTAAACATTAGATATGCAGGTTATACTTAAACATTAGATATGCAGGTTATAGTAAAGTGGCACAAAAAAAGTGGCCCCTTAGAGTCACAATGTGCAATTGAAGCAATGGGCTGTCACTAATGGTGGGTACCCAGGGAGCAATCTGTGGGGATGCTCAAGGTTAGTTTAGCAGAGCCACTAACAGTCCTGGGATTAGAACCCATGACCTTCTGATCACAGGGACAACTCCCTAACCACTAGGCCACTAGCTGCCCCAAACACTTTTACATTTATTTAGATTTTAGTTAGACGTTATATTGTTCTTGTCTCTGTGTGTCTTTGCAGTCATTACATAAGCAATTTCCTCCGGGATCAATAAAGCTTTCTGATTCTGTTTGGTAACTGTGCTCAAGCACAGAACTCAACAGGGACGGTGCCAATTAACAAACCCTGGAATTTGAAATACAAAGGTGAACATAATCTATTAGTTCATTTATTATTTTATCTGTTTATATATTCAATGGTTTCAGTTGACCTGCCCAACCCCAGTCCCACTCCCCCCGCCCCTCACAGACGAACAGGTGCACAGACCATTCATTAAACGTGCCGTCTGGGTGACTCATCGGTTTCAGCTTAGCGCTTCCAGGATTACCAAAAGCTGCACTCACTACAGAGTCTGACAGTGTTTCTGCCAACACTGAAACAAATTATAGCAGTGGCAAGATGTTACGTATATTTAAGGGCCAACTTTACTGAACTCCGCATTTTCTGATGAATCATACGGCTCTAACTAAAATGAGCTGATTAGATGGAACAGGTGTGTTAGGAGCAAGGAAAACACGAAACTGTGCACAACAGGGCAGCCTCCAGAACTGGGACCAGGAAACATGGCCACTTTTAGTTCTCCGAAGGACGCTTGGCTTGTAAAATTACATCATACAAAGATTCTTTAAACCATTAAAAGGTTTATAATTGACACAAATTTGTTTTGGTCCTTGCAGGATCAGTTAGAGTTTAAAGGGAAAAAGACTTTACTTACTAAAAGACAAAATCGTGGAGAAGACTTTGGTTTCTCAGGCGTAAACTGCGCCTTTAAGCTCACACCCAAGTTTTGTATGCAACTCTCGTTTTTTTTTTGTGAAAAATGCCTTCAGCGAGAGCATATTCTTCATTGGGAAGAGTCACTTTCACAAAAGTCCCAGTGGCACGGGTTCAAAACCGCCTCAGACAAGGCCAGAGAGGTTTTGTATCCTTGTATCGGACAGCGCTGGGGCTAAGGCATGGTAATGTATGAGGCTTGCGCCGGGGCGCTTCCTTCGCTCCTCGCTGTATCGATTTATTTTTCTTCTTTCTGTTCCAGCCTCAATGAGGTGCTCCCAGCACGACACTCCATGAGCGACACACCTCTCTGACACACAGAATAAAGGAGAGAGAGAGAGAGAGGGAGAGAGACAGCGAGACAGAGAAAGAGAGAGAGAGGGAGAAAGAGAGGGAGGGAGAAAGAGAGAGGGAGAGAGAGACAGCGAGACAGAGAAAGAGAGAGCGAGAGAGAGAGAGAGAGAGAGAGAGAGAGAGGGAGAGAGCGAGAGAAAGAGACGCCAGCAAGTAGAATAAAACCACAAAAAGAAAGAGAGAGAATATGCTGTCAAACAGAAAAAAGTACAAATTGACTGACAAATAAAGAGGCACGCACACTTTTGCAGCAGGACGCACAAACACACACACACACACACACAGTTGCACTCTTTTCTGATGTAACAGTTGGAAGAGTGGACTGATCGTGCTAGAGCCGTTGCTACACTTGTCACGTACACACAAACACTGGATCAAACCACAGTATGAAAAGCAGCTCCCTTCCTCAAACGTCACATACACGCAGATTCTATTTTCCTTTTTTTGTCACACACACACACACACAGCAGTTGAGAGAATGGAACTACTGAGTGTGAAGGTGACCCTACTGTTTGAAACCATCATGAAGACCTTCAAACAAAAATATACTCAATGCTCCCAGTTTCAGGACCAGCTGAGGAAGCTTCTCTCAACTCTAACCTTAATTTTTTATTCATCTCAAAACGGTTTGTTCACAAACTCCTGTAAAAGATTGAAAATCTAGTACACAAGTCTAAGTTATGCAGTTACATGAGCTATGAACTCATTTACAGGTTAAGTTTCACTATTAAAATCAAGTCTTCATCTAGACTGTGCTGATGCTCACTCATATCTTATGTTTATTCTGGGACTGAAATAGATTCAGTAAGAAATATATGAATGTCTAAATAATGAGCTGTTAAAAGTTAACATCAGTAGACTGTGTTGTATTTCCACTCACTAGACACTTTGTTAGAAACATGCACCTTATTTCCAACTAACTGAGTATTTCCAACTCATTTGCCACATTTTTTAGAAACACCCAGTTCAGGCTTCCACACACTGGCCACTTTATTAGAAACACCCACCTTCTTCCACAAACAACCACATTGTGCAACAGCATCGCTGCTAGGCCAAGAATGTCCCACCACACCACAATATCCAACCAAGAACGGCTCTGTGGTCAGAAACTGTACATTAACCAGGGGGCTGGAGTTTCAGTTAGGGGGATTCTAATAAAATAGCCAATGTACACATTCAAATACTGGCACTTCTTGTATTACTGTGAGGTCTCTGAGGGTTTTCATTGAAATATAATTTACTGTAGCCAAACAGAACACCCACACCCACTAAGCCTAAATCGTATGTCTTCTTTTTTTTTCTCCAACTTATGTTTGTATTTTTTCTAAAAAAGGCATTTTCCCCCTTTGAAGACCAAAGAAAAGTGCCCACAATGCAAACATTTTCAAGTTGTGCCCATAAATAGATTAAAAGAGAGGGAATCGACCGCTGGGATATACGGGTTTGCGGCAGGTACAAAGAAAATCTGCTTTAAAGAGATTAAAGCGTTTCTGGAAGTAAAAAGCAACGAAAGGGAAGTGAAGGACGAAGGGTTGAGAGGAAAACAAGAAAAGCGGCAGCATTAAAGAGCAGGGCCACGGAGAGCCTTCACAGCAGAAAAACTAAAAAACTCCAGCAGATGAAATAATATAGATGTGAAAAAGGTCAGTGCCTACAGTGGAACAAAATCTGAAATGTCACGCGGGCAGCGATGTTCTGATAAAGCCTGCAACACAAAGCACGTCCAAATGCCACTGCACGACTACAATTACGGTATGACATTGCAATAATATCAGGTTAGCATGTGAGAAACAGATCTTCATCGCTCGCGTGAACATCTTGCAGGTCTCAGAGGCGTGTGCTGGATCAGGAGGAGCTTCCTCAGCGTAAAAGAAGGGAGTGAGGGCCCAGCAGAACAGTTCGCTTATCTTTGGGTCCCTCATGCTACGCTAACGCTAGCGACGTGTCAGTGCTGGGTACATTCTGATGCAACATCTGTCACAGCTGCACGGTACGTCTCTGTGTGACTGATACACTTACAACCATACACTTGTCCTCTTGTCCCTTGGTCTGTTCTGTTTTCTGGCTGGAACATGTTTTGATAATGTTCTTTCTCGTTGTCCCTCCGGATGTCTACACGGATCCTGAATATTTTAACAGGTTCCCCCTGCCGCGGTGGTCTGAGGCAGAGCTAGATTTGTAAATTATGAAGATCTGGAACCAGAATAGAGACAGCAGTTCGAGCAGTGAGACGTCACATAAAAAAAGTTAGAAAGTGCAGAAAAGTTATGGAAAAGGAAGAAGTATGGTTCTTTCCTCCAGAAAAGTGACTGTAAAACAACTGGACCGTAGCTTCTTTCCGCAGGACTCCTGGTGACCATTGCAGTGGTGGAATAGAAACTGACCACATTTCATCTTCCTGTAACTCTTTTATTAGATAAACTGGGACACTGCTGGATCTCTGTGTGAAATGTGTTGAGCTGCTAGTGAGCAATAAGGGATGAAAAGATATACACATTAACACAACAGAAACACTGACTTACCTACAAAGATAAAAAACTAATTGACATAGACACACAATCCTATGACTCTGTTCCATCTAAGAGACTTCTAAATAAGGCAGAAATGCATTTTATGGCAACTTTGACCATGTATATTGTTTGTACCTTTGGGGCCTAAAATCGACCTTTGTTCTGACAGTGTTCTGCTTATGCTCTCAACTATAATAATCAAACACATTTGATTATTTTACGTTTTGGCACCAAATGACTGTATGCACAGAAACACTGGCTGCATGCCAGGACAGGGCCTCAAAAGAAACAGAGCAATTTAATTTACAGCCTATGGCCTGAGCTCTTATCTAGACCCACAGGAAGGTAAACATTCTTACACGTCTTTCCCAAAACGGCTTAAAATACTGGCTTTTCTGAACTGGACCCCAGTCTCCAGCATACAGGGATGAGATGTCACCAACATGCCTGGCTTGGATGAATAAGGATTTAGGATTTTTTCTTATCTTCCAAAAGAGCAGAGCAATCTGTTGATACAAGGACATTCTCCCATGCAGTTTGGAACAATTCCAGCGTCGTTTAACATCATTTGTGTTACAGCACCATGAAATATGCTTGTTCTATCTAACAGAGCAACATGATATAGTATCACACTAATGCAGTCGATTTAAATAGCAAATCAATGCATTAAAGAGGCTGTCAGTAAACCAACCTGGCTGATTTAACAGGTTTGCTGTAGAAATGAAGTAGTGGGTATAACAGATAGCTATTTTCACTTACAGATACAGGTTACAGCTTAATAGACATTTGAAACCTATTACAAGTGTGTTTTGAATCAGTGGGTTTTCTATTTATTTACTAAGTGCCAGGACACTGAAAGTAACTGAAAAGGCCTGTGCTGATCGATAGAGCTACAGATTGCAGCAGACTGAGATTAGGCTGAAAATGCTGGAGTGCTGCTTTAAAGAAAAATCCTCCACTCAGTGGATCTTTAGGCAAACAAAAGGATTCACCTCATATGAGTTGCCCTCATTATGACACAAAGCTATTTCCTCTTTCTCAAGATTGAAAGGGGAATCACCTTCTGCCTAGTACACAGGATGTGAAGGCCAATCATTACATAATCAAGAACTACAGAAGACTTCCCTGCATCCACTTAGCTTCATTTATTGTGCATTAAACACTGAGAGGCTGGACTGGGCCTAAAAAAGGGGGATCACACACCCACCTTGTTCATTTCTAACCAAACCACAAGACTATGGCACAATACAAACTCTTTCTTTTCACTTGGTCTCTCAAGTTAATTACAAACATCTTTCTCCTACATTCACTGGCCATTTCATCAGAAACACCGTCCACATATCTGCACTTTGTAGGTTTACAATTACTGACTGCAGCCCATCTTATCGGCCTCCTTTAGCCCATCCATCAATAGAAAGGGACCACCAACAGCAAGCGGCACTCCTGAGGGGAGAGAACTTTGATGAAGCGATAAAGAACACACACAGCCCTGAACCCCACCAAGATATTCAGCTGCGAGCAGTGTGAGAATGGAGCAGGCAGAGATTAGGCAGATATTATTTTGGAGGTCTCAGCACAGCACAGCAGTGTCTACTGTGATCGTATGAGTATATCACTTGCAGCAGTGCTACCAGGGTTTTTACACACTGCATACACCTACTGGCCACTTTATTAGAAACACCTAGGTTGTTCATATCCCTAGTAAGGATGTGGTTACAATTACAGTTAGCTTATGACTCTCTTCCTACCTGGTTTGTGTCAATCATTCTGTAGCTGTTAGGAGTGAGAGAATAAAATATAAAGTCTAAATAAATTCAATAAAACCGGTAAAAAGACTATGCTATATACACGCAAATGCTTTTCAAAAACACAAGCACAATGAAACATCAACAGTTTTAAACAGGCAGCATTACAAGAACATTACAAAGGCTAGCATTAACCAAGAAACAAAGAGCGGGGCTACATGACATTGTCCAAAGAATCCACCAACATAAACTGAATCCTATATATTAGGGCTGTAACGACACACCAAACCCACCATTCGGTTCGTTTCGCGATTTTTGACTCACAATTCGGTTCGTATCACGATTCATTTGCGGTGAATGAGAGGAGAAATTCTGAGGCGCCATTTTGTTTGGAAACACATTATCTTTACCACAAAATTATAAACCAACAAACACTTACATACCGCTTCCTTTCCATTCATACTGTGGACAAGGCTTCAAATGACCCATGACTTAGTCCTGGGTGGAGAAACTCTTGTTGGCAAGCACAGCACCAGGTTTGCTCACATCTCAGAAGGGATTCTGGCCCACTCCTCTTTACAGAAACTCTAAATCCTTCAGGTTTCTTGGCTGCTGCTTGGCAATTTAAAGCTTCAGCTCCTCCACAGATAGGATCTGGAGACTGGCTAGTCCACTCCAGGACATTAATATGCTTCTTCTTTAGCCACTCCTTTGCTACCTTGGCAGTATGTTTTGGGTCATTGTCATGCTGGAAGACCCACAACCCACCTTCAGTGTTCTGGCGGATGGAAGATTTTACGGTACACAGCCCCATCAACTGGCCCCTCAATGCACTGAAGTCATCCTGTACCCTTTGAAGAAAAACATCTCCAAGCATAATGTTTTCACTGTCACGGTTTCACTCGGCGACCATGGGGGGTCGCTGTAAAATAACCAATGGTTCTCCACACCACAGCTGAGAACATTCATTCACTGATTAAACGGCTATTTAAGACGTCCGGTCCTCAGCTGTGGTGTGGAGCATTTATTCACGGTGTTGGTGTCATTCAGTTCTTCTATTTGTAAGTTTATCCATTTCTCTTTTGTCTGGCCCTCGTGCCTAGGTTGTTTATGTGTGTCGGTGTGTTTATCAATAAAATCACCATATGGAAGTCCCGGTCCGTTCCGTCTCTCCTTCTCAGCCCAGACCGGGCTTCTCCGTGACAGAATGCTCCACCCCGAAAGGCACAGAGGGCTTCTGCCCTTCACAAGGAACTCGGCGCAGCCAAGATGGCGGCCCCCACAACAGCGGCTCGTCATTCCGTTCCCCTGCCTCGCGTCTGTTCCACGAAGGCTTGGCCCCCCACGTGAAGCACGAGCTGATCTGGCATGAGCGTCCCCTGACACTGGAAGGGATAATCCAGCTCAGTCTTCGCGCGGAGCACCTCCTGAACAGCCGCGCTGCTCGTCTCGGCAACCCACCTCGCCTCGGCAGCCCATCTCATCTCGGCAACCCACCTCATCTCGGCAGCCCACCTCATCTCGGCAGCCCACCTCATCTCGGCAACCCACCTCATCTCGGCAAACCACCTCGTCTCGGCACTTCACCCCATCTCCCTAAATCACCTTATCCCAATCACACTAATCAGGTCGGTCCAGCTCCCCCGTCTCTCTGTCCAGCTCCCCCGTCTCTCTGTCCAGCTCCCCCATCTCTCTGTCCAGCTCCCCCGTCTCTCTGTCCAGCTCCCCCGTCTCTCTGTCCAGCTCCTCAGTCTCTCTGTCCTGCTCCTCAGTCTCTCTGCCCAGCTCCTCAGTCTCTCTGCCCAGCTCCTCCGTCCCTCGGTCCAGCTCCTCTGTCTCACTCTATGTCAGCCCCCGTTTCACTCAATGCAGCCCTGGTAACCGTTCATTTAACTCACCCTTCGATCACCAGTTCCACCATTTCTCCCCTTTCCTTCAGTTCAACACTTAGTTCAGTTCAGGATTCTATCTCTGTCAGTCCCCTACCTGCTCATGCCCCTGTCAGTCACCTACCTGCTCATGCCCCTGTCAGTCCCCTGCCTGCTCATGTCCCTGTCAGTCCCCTGCCTGCTCATGCCCCTGTCAGTCCCCTGCCTGCTCATGCCCCTGTCAGTCCCCTGCCTGCTCATGCCCCTGTCAGTCACCTGCCTGCTCATGTCCCTGTCAGTCCCCTGCCTGCTCATGTCCCTGTCCCCATCCTGCCTGCTCATATCCCAGTCGATCCGGTCCAGAGTTCACCAGTGGTTCCAGCACGGCGCTCTCCACCAGTGGTTCCAGCACGGCGCTCTCCATCAGTGGTTCCAGCACGACACTCTTCCTCAGTGGTTCCAGCACCGGGTCCAGCCAACTGGGGTCCTGCTCTGTCCGCCTCAGCTCAGCCTCCAGAAACCATCCCAGCGCCATCCGCCTTGGCTCAGCCTCCAGCCTCCAGCGCTCCAGCCCGAGGCCCAGCGACGCGCACTCCTGCCCGAGGCCCAGCGACGCGCACTCCTGCCCGAGGCCCAGCGACGCGCACTCCTGCCCGGGGTCCAGCGACGCGCGCTCCAGCCCGGGGTCCAACGACGCGCGCTCCAGCCCGAGGCCCAGCGACGCGCGCTCCAGCCCGAGGCCCAGCGACGCGCGCTCCAGCCTGTGGCCCAGCGGCGGTTTCCGTACCGGCCACCCCAGCCCGAGGTCCAGCTACGCGCGCTCTAGCCCATGGCCCAGCGGCGGTTTCCGTACCGGCCACCCCTGCCCAAGGTCCAGCGGCGGTTTCCGCACCGACCGCTCCAGCCCAAGGTCCAGCGGCGGTTCCCGTACCGGCCGCTCCAGCCCGAGATCCAGCGGTGGTTTCCGCACCGGCCTCAGCCCCTGACCACGCGCCGGTTTCCGCGCCAGACTCAGCCTCGCCAACACCGGCTTCCGTGCCGGCCTCAGCCCCTGACCACGAGTCAGCTGAGAACATTCATCCACTGATTAAATGGCTATTTAAGACATCCGGTTCTCAGCTGTGGTGTGGAACATTGTTTCACTGTCGGCTCGTATTGGTTTGTTTGTTTTCTGTTTTTCAACTCAACTCAACTCAACTCAACTCTACTCACCTTGTATACTTGTCTTGCCCTTGTGCCCCGTCTTGTTTTTGTTTTGTGTGTAAATAAATCCTCTTCAAAATGGACGTCAACGCCTATACCTCTCCTTCTCAACCCAACCCAGACACATCCGTGACAAACAGCTGCCTGTAGTGGTGAAGCTTTGCTCATTTTTATCACTTATAGTCCAAAAAACCGTTGATGGAACGTTATGTAGAAGGGTTATTTAGCAAAAATTAAAATTGTGGCTTAAACCTCACGTTTTAGATTCTGCAGATGCGTCTAATGTAGTAGAACAGCAGACTAGAGTGTGTGGCATGAAATTCACCTTTTTTATGGCCACTGTAGCTGTGCAAACCTTTCTGGATAAAAGCAGTATGAGTGGTTGCTTAAGGCATTTTCCCTTTTAAAGTTTTATTCAATATTATATGTCAAAAAGCACAGTGAGTCCAGAGATTTACTGCATGAATTAAATATTAATTCTTCTTCTTTTCTGCCGTACAAAACCAGCATGGTTAGGTTGAGGGGGGGCCCAAGTAAGGTGTCACTTAAGGCCCACAAATGTTCATAAAGTTCTCCTAGGTTCAAAGAGAGTTCTACGTGACACAGAAACACGAAACAAAGCTCAGCATGACATCTGACACC
This sequence comes from Brachyalestes nurse, assembly GCA_037974405.1. Classification (NCBI taxonomy): domain Eukaryota; kingdom Metazoa; phylum Chordata; class Actinopteri; order Characiformes; family Alestidae; genus Brachyalestes; species Brachyalestes nurse. Next base: position 3,843 of record JBBPCY010020708.1, on the reverse strand, counting down.
TCGAGCACGGACACAAACTGGGGGAACTTCCATATAAGGAGCTGTTTTACCATATGACGACAGTTCACCATTGGTCATGGTTCCGGCATGCTCACATTCTAAGAGTTAAAAAAAACCTGAACGACAACAGTTCTGTTTAACTCTCCCACACAGCTCCACTCTGAAGCTCGGTGCTTCATAGTACGTCCAGGAAGCTCATCTAACATCTCCTGGCAGATCCTGGATGGAGCAGATCTGGAATGAGGGTTCCTGAGAACAAAGCCTACAGAGATTCACCATCAGGCCTCGATGAAGAGGACGCAGAGATGCACATCAGCCGCTCTTCCCAGTCCATTTCCTGCATGCTGGAAGCTGCCTGCAACGTGAAAGCAATTTCATCCAGGGGAAGAGACGTCTCCTTTCGCGTCCTGTCATCCTCTCTGCTCCGTCTGTTTCTCCGCAGGTGTGTTCCTCTCGTGAGCACCGTCAGCGCCGTGACAGCAGCAGGAGCCGCGTCCTGCCAGATTAAGCAGGAGGCCATCAGATATCTGGAAACTGGAGGCTGTGAGAAAATCTGCTAGTGCCCCACTGTCTGCCCTGCCGCAGGGCACACCGGGAAAAGAACGCAGACGGCCAGAGGTTTGTAGGCCGAACACTGTACATCTCTGACCTCTGACATGTAATTCAATTACAGTTATTTAAGAAATTATCATGTGTATAATCACATCTCTAATTTCACTATGGTTCTATTATTTTAGTTCAGAATTGTTACAATTACAAGGTACGGTTTCTTGCTTGAAAGGACCTATATCTCCCTTATCTCCTTTTTAAAGTGTTATATCACTTCCCAAGTCCGTACACTGTATATATGCGAAAGCAGCCTGTTTTGAATTCACTGTAGATTTACATACAACAAAGGTCTTTGTGCAAATTGTTTAAAGCCGTTTTTCTCAGTGTGTGATAAAGTGTCTTTCTGCCAGAAAAGTTAACATTAGAATAAATACAAATAAACACTTCATATTTTTGGAATAAGTGCTGTATATAAAGGGGCCCCTTATAGTCACGCATGAACACACAGCACACAGTGTGAAATTCTTTTTCTGTATTTAACCCATTCATCAAGTGAAGCAGGAGGCTGCCACCAGCGAGGGGCGCCAGCGAGCAGTGTGTGGGGACGGTACCTTGCTCAAGGGAACCTCAGTGATGACACTAGTAGTGTTGGGATTCGAACCCACAACCTTCTGATTGCAGGGGCAACACCCAAACCACTAGAATACCATCTGCCCCAAAAAGAAAAAGTAAGAGGAACAAAATACAAAATAATATGCACATACTGTAGACAATATAATCACTACTGATAATAAAAGATTTATAAAGTCATTCCATTGCCACCTTTGCATCAAAACGTCATGATGTATCCTTGACATGAGCTGCGAAAAGCATTTCCACTCGCACACTGCAGGCACAATTATCCGGCGGAAGGTATCCATCATTAGCATTCCAGGCCAGACACTGTAAACCGCTGCTGCCTCAGAGTTATTATTAAGACAATAAATGTTTGTATCTCATTAATTTATCTCAAATCAATTCAATCAATTCCTCCGCTGCTGATAGCGCGCTTCTTTTTCTCCGTTAAAAACACACAGATGGGCGGGAGTTTGTTTTCCTCTCTTGGGGTTTCCTGCCTGAACACAATCCATTTTCATGCAATCTCAAAGACAGGGTGCTCACACATACACACACAATACACACCGACATCCACGCTGCACTTCACTGTAAGAGGAAAGGTCACCCACCTTCCTGGAGTGGGCCTACTCATCTCAAACGTTTATGTCAAACAGTGCATTGACCTGAGAGGCAGCAGAGGTTACCTGGGGCAACAGTTTGTGGCAAATGAACAGAACACAACCAGGGCAATCCCTCCTGACATGCAGGCTCCCTTAAAAAACACTAATCCTTCCTGAAATGTAAAAAAAATATGTATTTTATTCATTTTCACTCACCTGTCCACAAACACACACTGCTATTAGAGCTGTTGGGAATTTGGATGAGACTGTTAGCAAAAATCTCATTCAACCTAATGGGATATAATTATATTTATCCTTTCAGTGTTAGAAAGCACAAACTGTCAGGATCTTTTGTCACAAATCAAGCCAAAGTTAATCTGTTTGTAAATTTCCTGCTGATTCAGCTGGTGGGTGGCAGCTGGTGTCCTGGTGCTTGAGGACGTGCCCCTGCAATCAGAAGGTTGTGGGTTTGAATCCCAGCACTGCTAGTGTCAGCACTGAGGTACCCTTGAGTAAGGTACCGTCCCCACACACTGCTCCCCGGCGCCCCTTGTTGCTGGCGGCCCCCTGCTTCACTTGATGTATGGGTTAAATACAGAGAAAGAATTTCACACTGTGTGCTGTGTGTTCACTATGACTATAAAGGGCCCCTTTACTTTCGAATGCAAAACCATAGCCCCGCATTGAAGCCCCCTTTTTGCAGACCCCGTAATGGCCATTCCACTAGCATAATGAAACTAAGTCATATATTTTCAATTAACAATCAAGTAGTTAAAAATATTAATCCAGTCTGTGAGTCTGTTATCAGATTACCAAGCAAATTGTTGGCCCTGTTTGTGCAAATTATCGTGACTCTGTGTTGAGCTGCTTGCGAGCAATGAGAACAGGAGAAGGGGAGCCCCCCACTCACACTGTGAATTCTCAGTTCTCCACAAAGACAAAATGACTTCTGCTTTACTTGTAAAAAATCAAAAACAGCATTTAAAAATCTCAAGCTTATAAAAAAATACATCTTAACAGTATTTGGAATTTTATGAATGGCATTGTGTGTGTGTGTGTGTGTGTGTGTGGCGGGGGGTGGGGGAGATAAAAAATATGTCTTGATCTCATTGACTAGGTTGTGCTGAAAGAAGCGTATGAGTCACATCACACATTCTCTAAAGTTAAAAATGAGAAAAAGGGTAAATACTCTCAGGGTCGTAAGGGTTAAACACAATTAAACCACTTTCATGAACGCTGATTTACTCGCCTACAAAGATGAATCCACGTTTCCATCGTCCAGATATCCTGCCCCAGTGTTCAGAAACAGAACGCCTGGGACCTCTCAGATTGCGTTTATGGGCTCCCTGAAATAAACGTACTTTATTATGTAGTGTTATGTAGTGTCTAAATAACTAAAGAAAGTGCGCCACTATTTCTCATTAGATGAAATGGGACGTTTGCCAGTGCTCTATAAAACTAATCCAACCTGGCAACAGTTGCTATGAAAGAACATTTGTGGGTGGACTGCGGACGGGTCGGTTCATTTCTTTTCCGTGCGGCCGGCACGTTGCATCAGTTCACTCGTGTGAATCACTGTTGTGACAGGTTTACGGAGGCAGTATGAGTATTGTTACCTTCTGCTGAGAATTAGCAGTAAATATGTCAGTGGCCTGCTTGACCATGCAAGAGGAAATGAAAAGTCATCTACACGGCTGGAAGGAGGTCAGAGCTGCTGCCCACTGGGCTGGTTTCATAGAGACAGAACTGCGCATTGTTTGAAGCCACTGTTTGTTATATCAGCTGTGGGTTTCTTTCACCCAAGTGAACATTAGAATGAATTTGAATAAATTAGAAACAAACAAGAAAGCAGTAAAATATCAATATTTCTTGATATTTTGGGCGCTGGTTAGAACACAGGTTTGGTTCCAGATTTCTGCTCGGATCCTCCAGTCACTCACAAAAGCCAGAAAAAATGAGGATATCTGCAGTTTCCACGTTAGTGTGGAACAATTACTAGTTCAGTTGTCAGAAAAAATCAGTGACTGAACCGACTGAAGCCGTGACTACTATAAGCGGGTTTACTTTATGTATATAT
>JBBPCY010020688.1:0-14850 GCA_037974405.1 Brachyalestes nurse | reverse complement strand
TTTTTCTCTCTCCCTCTCCCCCCCCCCCCCCCCCCACACACACACACACTCATGCACACACTCACACACACACACAGGCAAACTTTAACCAGGTGGTTTGAGATTTGTTCCTATGGTAAAACACACCATAAAAGGCATCAAATTATGTAAAACCACAGAGACTTTGATCAGTATCCACACTAGTGTTCCATCACCCTGACCCCTTCTCTTTTATGTCTTGGCAGCATAATGGAAGGAACACAGAGACGGAGAGAAAAGGAAAGGAGAAAAAATAAAATGGCAGCAAAACTCTTTTGTGCTTATGTTTGTGTATACTTTACTAAGCTATTTGAAGTAATTGTGCATTTAAGTATGAGGTTATGCATTCCTCGCTGATATATAGATGCATGTTAACCTTTGTTATATCTTGTAATTATTTTTATGCGTTTTATGCTAGCAACACCTGTGACTCTGTTCACTAGGTGGCTGCTGCACCCTGGTGGTCACCAGTAAAAGGAGCAGACTGGAGGCATCCTGAGGGTCCAGATTCCTTCATAGCAGACAAGTAGGTTTAGCTTGCATGTTTGTGTGAAATGCCTCTGCCCTTTTTGATGCTTTTCCTGCTCAGACACACTTTGCTGCAAGTTCCATGATCAAATGGCTTGTTTGTCAAATTTGCACAATTTTCTACGTGGTCAGTAGGCCAAGACATATTGTTTCTTTAGTTTCACCTTGGGGCTATGAGGCTACTGTACCCAACAAGTACTGTAATTACAAATATGTTTTATTTATTATACTAGCCACATAGCTTATGTGTCTTAACTGGTTGCCACTACATTGGTGGCATAAAGCAAGTAAAAAAAATCAGGAAGGAGTATTATAGGTAATCATTCTTTTAATGAGTAAGTAAAAACTACATAAAATACTTTAACTGCAGGGCAGGGAGTATTGTCTAGCAAGATAAGTTTACTAAAACAAGCATATGAAATACTATATTGTGCTGTGTGTAGGATGGATCACCCTGTGCTGCATGTGTCATGGGCTGATGCACAAGCTTACTGTCAGTGGGCTCAGCGCCGACTGCCCACAGAGGCTGAGTGGGAGTTTGCATGCAGAGGGGGACTACAGGACAGGTATGAGTGAAATGAGAATATGCAGCTTTTTTGCTCCATATGAGGCATGTGTTTCCTCCAGCACTCTCTCTCTTTTTCCAGGTTGTATCCATGGGGGAATAAATTGATGCCCAAAGGACAGCATTATGCAAACCTCTGGCAGGGAGATTTTCCCAATCACAACACAGAAGAGGACGGATTCCCTAAGACGTCACCAGTGAGTGTGTAAAAAGTGCTGTATATTCCTTATTTTTGAAAACGTATTGATATTTGTAATCTGGTATGTTTGATAGGTGATGTCATTTCCTGCCAACGGGTTTGGGCTGTATGATATGGTAGGGAATGCATGGGAGTGGACAGCGGACTGGTGGAACGTTCATCACACCAGAGATGAAACGCGCAACCCGGTAAGAGGCAAATATGTAAAAGCACATTTACTTTCAGATGTTTTAAATGATATTAAAACGCAACCAATATGCACAACCTAACTATATACTCATATTAACATGAACCCATGCATCTAATTACTAACTAGCTATGGTCAGTGCATATCAAGCCTTTTCATTCGGTATATTTACAGAAAGGACCAGAAACTGGGACAGACAAAGTGAAGAAAGGAGGATCCTATATGTGTCACAAGGTAACAGAAACACAAACTCAGCCCAAACTGACCAATTATCACAGAAAAGTTTGTAGAGATACTAATTTCCTAAGCATCTGAGCATCTGACTGAAAGTGTAAATCCTAAAAAACAAGTTTATTATTAGTATATTTTTGTTGATCTAAGCTAAGTAAAAGGAAACTGAGAGTCTCAGAGAGAGAAAGCCAGAACGAGAGAGAATTATGTGAGAGTGGCAAAAATCACTCCTTATAAAACAAACTTGAATCCAAGCCTGATGAACCCGTCTTGAAATGCAGGCCTCTAACTCAGACACATACATGTTTTAGATCTTTATATGCATATTTTATTTCTCCACTTTGTCTTTCTGTTTGTAGTCGTACTGTTACAGGTACCGGTGTGCTGCCCGAAGCCAGAACACTCCTGACAGCTCTGCCTCTAACCTTGGCTTCCGCTGTGCAAATGACCACGAGCGGTGACATCTGACCTCCTGAGAAACTGCCTCACTGTTTTCTACACTAATGTCATTGGGACCTGACTCTAGTGCTTTTTGTAATTGTTTTTTAAAATGGTATGGTTTTTATATAAAATAAACATTAAAAAAAGTCACTTCCCTTCTCTTCACTAGTTAGTTCAGCAAAGTGCTAATGTTCCCTTTTTTATCACTAATCTTAGTGGAAAAAGAAAAATGTGACAGTCCACAAAAACTATTAAAATTGTAAAATGTAAACATTTTTGAGTAGTAACTCCAGATAAGATAGTGACTAACTATTAGAAAGTCATTTAAAAAGAAAGACAGAACCATACACAGTGAGAAATGTAAAATTGTGGATTATGTAGTATGCAGTTTAATTGTAAGCCAGCCATACTTATGTTGGGGAAAGGGTTTTAACACCACAAAAAACGAAACATTAGAATGCTTGTAACTGACCCATGTTTACTTGCATAATTTCAGAATATCATTATGTGGCAGGATAGGCAGATGCAATGTATTTCTTTCCATCCCCATAAGTAGTCTTATCCCAGGTATAGGTCTGGATGTTCAACTGCTTTCCGCCTAAACTCAGACGACACCTGAAAATAGAGAAAGTGGCATTTGAAAGGCCTGATTGACGTAGTATGTCATATATTCAGTATGTACTATGCACCATCCTGTAGGTACAGTTCATACAAGCAGTAAAAAATTTTTTACTTTGACTACATAATGTAATAAAAATCAACACATTTACATAAAACCGCCTAACCGGGGTATTCTGCCGTTTACCCCCTTTTATTCACATTGAAATGATAAGGAAAGACTCAGCCCAGACTGCTTTTTAAATAAAGTGAAACACAGGATATCTGATCAAAACAAAAGTAATATACATAGCAAAAACAAGTTGTTTATTAAGGAATACATTCAGGTTGCAAAATGGTTGGGTTTTTTTTTCTTTGTTTCCCCCATAACATCAAACAAACCTCATATGAGGATGTCCGAGGGAAAGAAAGAAAAAGCACAACAAATGAGAAATGGGGTATAATTTTTACAGTTGATATAAAACACATGATATAAAAAAACTGCAGAATGAGCGCACACAGCTATATCGAGCATTCAGAGAGGTGGGATAACGTTGCTGACTCACAGTTTGCCAGGACGAGTGATGTAACAGAGTGTGTAGACGGCCAGGTCAAACTCGGGGCTACAGCCGATGATGGAGGAGCCAACCTGCTTATAATAACCGTCCCACATAAACTGCATGCCCAGCACATCTGGGTAAGACAACCACTAAAAGGCAGAGAAACAGAAATATAAATCATTACCCAACTGGAGTCACTTTTTTGAGTAACCAGCAAGATGCTATCAGTTGCTATCAGATATAAATTACATTTGGTACATTAGCCTGAAGCAAGTTTTGAACAACTGCACTTGGGGTAAATTTGATGTTAATTCTATATGTGGTTTCACTCTCATAAATGCCCAATATTCATATTAATTTCATAGTAAGAAAAATAAGCCACTAAAAAGACTACAGTTTATGAAGGTAAAAAAAAAAAAAAACCTCACCGGGCCATCGAAGCTGTGGCTGTAATAATTCAGCAGCCCCTGCTTTTCCAAGAGGTAAAATCTAATCCAGTTGTGGAACCCAGACACTTTACCATCCTTAATCTCCCCTGTATGTAAAACAATCTCATTAACACATGAACACACAGATCCTGCTCAGATTATGTAGAGGTGTAACAAATGCTAATAATCATATATAACACACACTGACCTGCAAAGGTGTGCTCAAAGCCACTCGAGTCCAACTTTCCGCTGCTGCGTGAGTAGAGGCCAAACCACATCATCTTCAGATCCTCCAAAAACTCATTCCAGGAGCTGTAATAACCTGAAAAACAACACAGCACTTAAAGAAGTACAGTAAAGTGCAGTTAATGCTCATACTTTCAAAGTATGTACTTACATGATATGCTTTAAAGGAATGATCTAGCACTTTTCAACCTAATCTGTCTGCCGTCAAATTCTAAAATAAAGGAACATCTCCTGATTAGAAACACATTTATAATAGAAGCTAGTGGGCAGTATATATGTTTCTGTTCTATAAAGCATTTCTGTACTTTGAGGGTTTATGAGGTATATGAGTCTTCAATACAGCTATTACAGACAGAGATTAGACTGAATAATACTAGAGAAGTAAAAAACTATATATTAAAGCAAAAATAAAGACCTTTAGTGTACAGGAAAGAATAGAGTTCTCTTCCCAGTTCTGTATTCTGCATGGTTTGTTTGAGGAAGTTCTCCTGCTCCTGTATTTCCACTGAGGTCACACTCTCTGCCACCCCTGTCTTCTTCTCATAATTATCCATCAAAGCGATAAAGGCTTTATATGTCGTCTTAGAAAACAGAGAGGCCTCATTCACGCGCTTGAACAAGCTAGAGATCAAAAGAAAGACACAGAGGGCCAGAGGAGGACAAGAGACATTATGAGAACATATGTGTTTCCATTCCCTTGTTCTCACCTATATTTACAGCACAATTAGGCCATTATTTGTGTTGGTCACATACACAATTAGACAAGTACATGTTGTAGTGAAATGTGCCCCTGAGGCATCTGTGAGACTTTGTAATAGAGTTACAATAAATTAAACAGAAATCAAAGACTAGAGCTAAGTAATAAAATAATCTTCAAATAAATTAAATAAAATATGAAATGAACGCACAGTCTATATGGAGCGATTAGGCAGGCATCCGAACACAGTAGCACCATACCTCTTCAGACAATACATTAAACCCACTGACAGGTGAGGTGAATAACATGGATTATCTTGTTACAATGACACCTGTCAAGGGGTGGGATGTATTAGGTAACAAGGGAACCGTGAATTCTTTAAGTTGGAAACAGGAAAAAGGCACAAGGATCTGCAGCGCTTGGAAATTGCCTGACTGTGATGAGAAGACGACTGGGTCAGAGCTTCTCTGGAATGACAGGTCTTCAGGGGTGTTTCTGGTGTGCACTGGTTAATATCTACCAAAAGTGATCCAAGGAATAACAACCTCCAAGGATCATTTATCCACATGGGGAGGCAAGGTTATCCCACCTCGTCTGATCAATAGCCTGGGCATGCAGAGTGGTTTGCGGCTACACATCCCCGTTCACAATATGTGTTCTGACACATTTCTATCATACCCAGTATTAACTTTTTCAGCACTACAACTGGACTGAACCAGACCGGCTAGCCCTCATTCCCCACACATATCAGCATGCTCTGGGGGCCCATGAAGTTTGTGTATATTTGTATGTTTCTGTATGCACACTTACGGCAGTGGTGAGAGGTCATTTTTAGCGCTGGTCTCTGAGTTAGATATAAGGGTCTGAGGGTCAATGATGAGTTCAGAAGCTGAGGCTTTGTTTGAGTCCAAAACATATAGAGCCTCAGAAACAGTCTGTATCTCTGAGTCTGATACTCTACTGCTGATCACTACAGGGTCTGAAAAACACACAGAGAAAACTGGAGACCAGACTGAAAGGACAAACAGTTTAACCATAAACTGCAGGGTAATTGTTGAGTTATTGAGACTATGAGTGATGGTACAGTATAATTTACAGGGTGTTTGTAGAAAAATGCCACATTTTACATGAATGTGTTAAGATCAATGACTAACAGAGCAAGGCACAAAATAAACAGTCATGCACAGGATAAGCACAACACCATTAACATAGCCATTAAAGATGTTTAGATCCTTTTCTGATTATTTAGCTTCATCTACACTCCACCATTCAGTCTCACTCAGAACAAATAAAATATTTTGTGAGCTCCTTGCATCAGTACTCAAAGTATTCTGCTTGTTTTTGCCGACTGTCAATTACTTTTTAACTTATTTCCCTTTTCTTCTCTTATCTCAGGCTTATTTAATTTGTATCTCATTACACACAATGAAACAGATCACATGCTTTTATAGTTATAATAATTTAAAATGTCTACTGTCCACTGAACTGTCCACATGAGACACAATGACAAACAGTCCTGTGCAAAAGTTTTAGGCACCTGCATAATTACAATTTAAAAAATATTTAGATGAGCAGTGACTGTTTTTCACATTCATATTACTAAATATACTAAATAAAACTAAAAAGAATAGATGCAAATAACATAATATGGTAAACAGTGATTATGTGTACAGTATCAGTGTATTCCTTGTCCAGTATTGCTTGTAGTTACCATAAGAAACCTGGTTTGTCTCAATCAGTGCTTCATTGAATAAAATCAGGAGCTGCTGAAAAAAATTCACAAATTCAAGCATTGGAGGATAAATCTGGACTCTAACCTGTGTTCCCCTTACCAGCTCACAAAATATAAACTACTCTTTTACAAACAAAACACATCTTGATACCTTTGACTGCTTTCTTGTTTGTTTGCACATATTCTGATGTTAACATTGCTTGCGGACAGACACAAGGCTTTAAACAATTTACACAGTTGCCTAAGACTTTTACACTGTACAGTATAACTTAATTTACTCATCCATTACACATAGAGGCCGATGAGATTGAAAGGTTTGTCCAAGAAACTGAGTCTGCTGCAAAAGATCCAGTGCGGAAAAAGTTTCTGGCGTGAACTGGAGTTTTAAATATTATGGCAGAACTAGTGACAGTGAGAAGTGGAGCAGCAATAAGTGTGAATACAGCACAGTATTTCTGTCCTCAGTAATGCAAGACCCATACCAGACATTCTCCAGCTACATGACACCTTTAAGGCTTTATAGAGAAAAACAAATGCAACTGTGTCTTTGGTGAAAATTGTAGATGTTGACAAACCAGTGAGCCTTGTTTGCAAGATCATTAATAGGTGTATGTTAAGTCAGTGATAACTGCTTTGTGGAAATATTTGGGTGGGCCAGTGTGTGAAACCCTACAGATGGGCACAAATGACCTTAATACTCTCACCCAATATCAAGTTGGCATCAGGTCCATGCTGATAAGTGCTAACAAATTTTGTGATAAACACCTCTCTGTGAGTTTATTCAGGTTATTTTAGCACTTTTGAGGGAAGAAAATTGGCAAAATGCTCACTACAGACCTTGAGCATGTGTGTATTTTTTTCCATATGAACCATTTATCAAGAATCTCACATGGTTTATTTCTCAGCTGACTAACATTTTTTGGGTTTTGGAGCCTTTCCCAGTATTAAGCATTACTATTTTGTTCAGTATTATGAATGGTAATGTAAGCCACATGTGGTGTATATAGAACTTACAGCATTTGACTGTGAAGACAAGTACCCTCATAACCTAACTCAAACCAGTATGTTAATACTTTACTTTTAGGTCTTCTTATGCACATAAAAAGGGGAAATAGTGATTTTTATAGCACTGAATGCACATTCAGTTTCATTAAAACCAACTACTGTGTCATGAAAACACCGGATATCATTATATACAATTAATTAATTCTTAATTAATACAATTAAGGACTGAAGCTGGTTCTGGCACTTTAGTCTCCATTTGCCCTTTACTAGCCAAGAGAAAAGAGACAGAACTGATTTCAGCAGCTTACATTAACTCAGCAAACAAAATTCATCCATTAACTAATATGTAGTAAAACTGTGACCTTCCTCCCTCAGGGGTTGGAAAATTATTTCTTCAGAATGTTACATGCTAGCACTGATATCCCATTAATTGATTAATCCAATAAAGATGAAAAGGTTATTCTGTCAGTTGTCCTATTAGACACTATTGCTATGTTCTATTATTATTATTGTTGTTGTTATTGGTGTTATATTATTATTATTGTTGTAGTTATTGTTATTATGACAATGATGATGATGATAATGATGATGATGATGATGATGATTATTATCATTATTATTATTCTTATTATTATTGTTGAAAGATTTTGGCAGCACTTCTTGGAGTCTGTTTGAGATATTGGCACCATTCTATCTCCAACATTGCTTATTTAGTGGGCTTGTGGGATTGGATCGACAGTAGTGGTCATTTAAAGTCTGATTTTGATCCATTATGCCTTCCAACCATGTTACTGCTCCTCTGCTCAAAGATATGAAGATGCGCCACTAATAATAATAGCCTATATTTCAGATTTCTGATGTTTTTTGATGTTTTTTTTTCCCGGCTGATGTTGAAAAAAAATTCAGTAGCTGTCCTCTCATTTCTAGATAGTAGCTAAAGATGAATTATGAACTGAAATATTATGAAAACAGTCTGTCACTGTTGTTTTGTCTATGAACACTTGTTATTTAGCTGGCAGGTAACCATTCGAGCTTCTAGATAGTTCAGTTACCTGTAACGTAATGTTTGTGAGTGAATAATCTGCTCATATTTAGCTGTAAAGGTACTACGGTGCATTAGAGTGAGAACTTAAGTGAGCCTGCTAGCTCTGCTTGAACATAACTTTAGTATATATAGTCTCACAGTCATTCCACACACAGGCTATTTTTTCCCACCTGTTTTCCGCCTCTAACACGAGTAAATATTAATTAATAATAGCCTTCAGGTCACTGCAGTATACTGTATTTAGTATATGATAAACGTCTGTAACTGTCACCTTCATTCAACAAACGTCAACAAGAACGTTTTTCTTGTATTTTAATATACTACACAAATATTTGTCATATTTGACTGCTCATGTCCCTGCAGAGATGATGCTGACAATACTATGCTAATTTATTGACAACACACATTATCTGTTCATCATACAGTGCATTACACTGTAGGTGTTGCACAACTCTGTCATCGTTTCCTTTTCACTGCTTGTATCTCATGATCCATACTGTTATTGTTAGTGACCTTTTGCTAATGCTGTCGTGCAATCATACTTCTCATTTTCTTGTGGAAGTGCATCTCTAGTTTTATTTTTTGCATTTAATCTATTATTTAGCATCACTCACAAGCCAGATGGGGACCTGCATGGAGGTGTAATAAATATTTTGTATTTTTCACAAATTGTGTCTGTCCAAAGAGACCCTTATATCTTCTTTTTTCTACATCATTTACACACAGCTGCTCTTAACACGCATGATGAATAAATCAATAGAAATTCTAACTGCATGAAATAAAAATAATTACATGAACTTAGGTTAGAAGCAAAGAATGCTTTTGCCTTCTTTTTTAAAGTTACAATTTTGGAGATCATTTTAAAGCATTTAGAAATTGCTATTTAGAAATTCTGAATAGTGCTGAGTTAAATGCTTGAAATGTTAGTTCTTTTCAGAAAGAGACAAGGTTGTCTAAGCTGGTAATGGTCATTGCGTAACCTGTGAGAATACATTAATACATTAAAAAACAACTCCTTTATCAAAAGAGAACATGACATCACATGGAGAGAGAAATGACAGACAGAGAGTAGCCATGCAGGACTATTGTTCTATAGGTGATATATACAAACAAACAGATCTGCAAAGAAGACAGCAGTCTGAGCTATTGCTGTCATTAACAGATGGTGAACTGAAATATGTGTGAACTTACTGCTGTAGCCCTGAGTGATCAGGGTGAGTAAGAGCGAAAGAAGCACAGTGACCTTCATCCTCTTCATCACAGAAGGAAGGTAACCGGGAGGTCCACTCTAAGCTGTCCAGGCTTTATACCAGCCTGAATCCTCCATTTACACCTTCAAGGCTCCTCCCTTATGTCACAATATCCAATCACAGCCGGAGTTCCCAAGCTTCAGCCACCCATGAGGATCAAATGGGCCCGGCTCCAACATGCGTAGCCAGAAAGGACGTAAAACTTCAAAGAAATCAGATTAAAGATTAATAAGAGTTCCATTAATTTTGATCTGCCTCCTCTCCCTGGTTGTGGTCAGTTCTTCTCTGTGGCTGCTGCAAAGATAGCCGTCTCTTGGTGAGTGCACGTGTGTGAAACATGCTTTGGAAAGTGCTCCTGGAGTTCATGCAGGGGGTCAAAGTAAGACATCTGGTGCTGTTCCCACTAAGAGTGCAATAAAAGCTCTCTGATCAACAACCTCACCTGCATTAGGGTAGTGCAGGGGACTTTGTGCTGGTTTTTATTACAGGCTACACAAACAAGAAACAATAGCCATTCAGAAGGATTTCACCTTGCTTTACAGGCTGCACGTGCATATCATTTTCTGTTCTCATGCAGTATTACCCCCAGCTGCATGATAGCAGCAAGCAGTGAAAACATCACATTTCATATTCAGATTTTACTGCTGACAAAGATTTAGGAAGTAATAAACTGTGAATTTAAATATGAACCTTTCAATCTGATTTGAAGGTATGGCTCCAAATGATATGAATGCAGCTGTGCATATTCAGTAACAGATTTAAACGCCCCAAGGACAACAGATACATTCCCATGCGTAAAACAGAATAAGAACTATAACAAGCAACATTTCAACAACCCAAACACCCCAACATTATTATTGTTGTTCTTCTTCTTCTACTTCTTATATTATAGAATTTGTTTTGCATCTTAATTTGCTTTTTTTGAACTGTTTTTGCATTTTTCAAAATACATATTTTCTAATGGATAAATTAAAAAAATACTGATACATTTTATTATAATGTTTCTTTTTGAAAATCAGTGCTCAGATGAATCTATGCTTTTTTATGAACCTGTATGCATACTTCTGGTACTCATATTTCTGGTATTGCAGGGTAGACACAAGAACACACTCATTTCACCTGACATGTCTTTGGACTGTGGGAGGAAACACGAGCTCCTAGCAAAATGCAGACATGCTGTATGGCTGAAAACAGTTATTCCAACAATGGTTGTAGCTAAATTCAACCCTCTCCCTTTGCTTTACACACACACATACACACAGATGCTTGGGCAGCAAAATACACTACCAGCTTGTTTTCAGATTTTCTACATTTGCATGTTATTCACTTAATATTTACTAAAAATACACTCAATGTTCTTCGCTGACAAATATATTTATAATTCGTTCATCATTTCAGTGCCTTTATAGCCCAGAAAATATTTTACTCAATATTTTACTTACTTATTTATAATAAAGCAAACTAATATGATTAAAATTATAATGTGAATCACCAGACAACTGTTAGATATTGAAACAGTAATGAAACAGATATGTAATGAAACAGTTAACAGTTAACAAGGACAGTTAGCAAGGACATATAAAGTAAAATCACAGCCTAAAATTTAACTCGGCATCACCACACAAACAGTTTATTAACATGGACTGTTACATTTTATTTCTATGTTATAAAGAAAACTTGTCATATCTTATATTTTTTAATGTATTGTTGTACATCCGTCAATTTTCAGATAAAAAGCTGCATTTTATGAAATAAATGGTAAAGTGGTCAAAACCTGGAGTGTGCAAAAACCTTTGACTGGTAGTGTAAAAGTCCTTTTTTGGTGTTGCTTGGTGAAAGGGATTTCCTAGGGCAGCTGGTGCTATAGTGGTCAGGGAGTTGCCCCTGCGATCAGAAGGTTGTGGATTTGAAACCCTCCACTCTCGTGCAAGTTTGAGCAAGTTATCGTCCCCACACACTGCTCCCTGGGTGCCCCCCTGTTTGTGGCAGCCTCCTGCTTCACTTGATGAATATGTTATAAAGAAAGAGAAAGTATTTCACATTGTTCACACTGAGTGCTGTCATGAGCTACGTTTTATTGTCATCCCAACCATATACACACAATACACAGTGAGATGAAACAACGTGCCTCCAGGACCGTCTACCTCCAGAAGTAGACAGCAATCAATATGATTGTGCAAATACAGCATCAGCAAGACAGAGAATGTGCAGTGTGTAATAAATAAAAGGGTATTTACAGAGACAGTGCAGTTAAAGTCTGAGGTGTGCTGCGGTGTTTCCACGCCTAACTGTAAGCGGCCGCTTTACTTAAAAAACGGTTCTAAAGGTCTGAACTCCACCAGCAGGAGGAGAAGGGCTGCTGGGTCAGAAAGGCCCTGCAGTTTGCGGTAGGAGGCCGTCAGTGCGCTCCTGTACGGAAGGTGGTGCTGTGTGATCTAGATGTGCGGCACACACACGACCTCACCGAAGAATGAGAGCTGTGCCCTTTCGGCTCACTGTGAGCGGCGTGTTTCAGTGACATTCAGGCGGCAGGGATGGCTGTGTCTACTTTATTCAGGTGTTTCAGAACAGAACTCACCCGGGTATGAATGAAGTTTACTTTCAGCATGCTCTGATCTTTTGTTTATACACTGTCAGGGGCTGAAATATGGTGATGTGTGTAGATCTTCTGACTTACTAACTTACGTCACCTCACCTCTGCGCTGAGTTTTCCTCCTTTTCTTCATCTACTCGTTTGTCCAAGGCACACTAAATGCCAACCTGTGAACTTGTGTTGGCATTTAGTGTGATATTGAGATAAATATGGTGAATATCACTGCTTATGTCAGTATCACTTGTATACTACTGACATCTACTACATGCAATTACGTATTCATATCATGTGTGTGGTTAGTATTTCTCTTAATTTTAAGTTATTTATAGTATTTATACCCAGCTATTGTGTGTGTATCACGATGTATTTCATATTGAGTTTTTTGCTACAGATTTTTTTTAATATATAGATTTACACTTTGATTGTACTAAACGTTGTCTTGTCCAGTTGTTTTATTGCTCTTGTATTTTTTCTTGCACTCTCTTTCCTCCTGTCTTGTGGTGTTCTGTTCTTGTGTTGCACCATGGTCCTGGAGGCATGTTGTTTCATTTCACTGTGTGCTCTGTGTATATGGTTAAAATGATGTGCACTTGACTTTATATTGTATATTTTTGTTGTCTCTGTGTTTCTGTGTGTCGTGCGTCAGTGCAGTCAGAACATAAGCAGTTTCCCCCAGGATCAATAAAGTTTTCTGATTCTGGTTCTGGTTCCTAGGTTGCCTTTCAGAGACACGCACACAGTGGAGCAGATAAAGCGCTCCTGATGAAACTACGCAAAGCGACCGGCTACACGTTCATCAACTGCAAGAAAGCACTCGAGAAATTTAACAACGACCTTTCACAGGTGTGCTGGAACCTCCACGTAATGACTGAGAGGAGAATTTGTTGATTTTGTATGTTTGGGGTGTTTTAATATTGCACTTTTACAGGCAGAAAGCTGGCTGCATGAACAGGCTCAGAAGGAGGGATGGAGCAAAGCGAGCAAGCTGGAGGGTAGGAAAGCCAAAGAGGGACTGATTGGGCTGCTTATGAAGGACAATGCAGCTGTCATGGTGGAGGTCAGAATTCAGCAAACCCTTTAATTCACTTCATATTACTTCATATACTGCACTCATATAGTACCCATATCACTGAAATCTTTCATTACCCACTTAAAAAAAAAAAAAAAAAAGAAGTTGATGTACATGAACACGTTTTCAAATGACATACCGTTTAATAAGGTCCATAGATGCAACTTTGGGTACAAAAACAAGCTGAAACAAGCTCAGTCTTTTCACAAAAATCAACATATTTGCATGTATCCAGCCTACTACAGTTTAGCCCTGCCTACCCATGATAAAGTTCTAAGGAAAGTTTTTGATTGAGGTGCAGTAAAAATCATCAGGAACAGTGACAAAAAGAGCTTGTATAATTTTAAGAGAAAAAGAGAGGTCATACACAAATGTATTTTGGGTCATTTAAACTAAATCCTTGAAGGGACAACAATGTATGGATATGCAGGATATGGATATGGATATGCAGGATATGGATATGCAGGATATGGATATGCAGGAATATGGGCCATTTGAAAAATGCTGCTCAACTTTGGTCCCGGAGTCCTCCTTCAGTACTTTCCCTTCTTCTAACACACTCGATCCAACTAATCAGCTCATTAACAAGCCCTTTCTGAGTTGAAGAAAGGAAAACACTAAAACATCCATTACAGGGATAAGGGAAAGGGTACTGAAGGGACAAAAGTATCCCACACCATGCCTGTAAGGATTTAACAATGTGACACTATGAACAGTACAGAATCCTGCAATATATTCTTGCAGCTTTACAGTGAGTTGATGAAAATGTTTTTGTGTCTGTATGGATTTAGGTTAATTGTGAGACCGATTTTGTGGCAAGGAATGAAAAGTTTCAGCAGCTGGTGCAGGATGTTATTTCAGCTACAATGGCTCATCATTGCAGCAAGGCACAAAGTGGATATCAAAAGGTATTTTTGTTTAAATATGTCCATACTTGAATTTATCCTAATTCCTCTCACCACAAAAGATGGCATGTTATTGTTGTTTTCTAAACTGTTGTTTTTGTTGCAGAGTATGTTGTCTGTTGAGGACCTATCTAAGCTCACTGTGGCGGAGGGCCCATCAGTGGCCGATCAGCTGGCTCTGACCATAGGTGAGAGAAGACAGGAAACACGAGTAATGAGTTTCAAAACGTTCTGCATGTTTTACATGAGACCTACACACAGACCCTTTGTAGCTCATCTGTTATAACACAAACCATGGCCTCACCAGGGTTAGAGGATGTTTGCCCAGCTTTTTCACTTTGTATCAAATAAACAAATCACTGATGAAGGAGCACATAGAACAAACCAACAAATCAATGATGAAGGAGCACATAGAATTATGCAGTAAATTAAAAAAAAATTAAACAAAAGTATGTTTTGTAATAAGGTAATGATGGGCTGTTGTTTTTTTTACTTAGTTAAGTGGTTCTTGCCATAATGTGGAGTAGAACCGTAGTGGAATAGGATCACTAACT
>JBBPCY010020659.1:0-14852 GCA_037974405.1 Brachyalestes nurse | reverse complement strand
TTGGTTTGTTTTCATTTATTTTAAATAAACAGCAGTGTATTAACCAGTAAACACACACTCTTGCTTATATTTTCATGCATAGATGACAAAAAACAAGTTAAACATCTTGTGTTAATAGAAAATAGTAATTAAGATTAGTCTTACCTAATAGAAAGTAAGTGAGATGGCTAAACATTTTAAAGGTCGCGGTTTAATGATTCCTTATGAAACTGTTACACTGCTTGTTCCTTTAAGGAACCATGCATGCTGGGATATGTAGTTTTTCAGGGGTGTGTGTGTAGTCGTGCGGGGAGTTTCTTTCCATGGCTGCTCTGTTCACGAGTGCTTTTCGCCACTCAAGTGCTGTTTTAGACAAAAGTAAATAAATTCCCACAGTCTGAGAGAGGAAAGGACAGACCTAGCTCCCCATATCGTCTCATTTTTGGACCTGCCGAGCGAACGACGCCTGGTTAGCAGCCACTAACACCGAGGCGAGCAGGCAAACTCACGCTTGTAAATTTAGTTCCACTTTACTTTAATCACGTCTTCTCCGTTGTACCGTGTATTTTCCGTACAGCATCATGTACCGAACCGTGACCCATGTACCGTGACAGTTCGGGACGAATACATGTACCGTTACAGCCCTAGTGCATATATATGTACACTGCCCTCCATCATTATTGGCAGCCCTGGTTAAGATGTGTTAAAAGCCTTTAAAAAAAATCCCTGACTAAGAAATCATTATTTTTCATACAAATCACCTGTTATTGGCACTCCTAACAGTTCCTAGGAAATAAATGTAATTGAAGCATTTCTGTCATTTCTACAGTAGTTTACAAAGTTGATCAGAGTATCTAGGAACATTTAATTAGTAATTCATCATTTCCTGTTTCCCTGGGGTAAAAATATGACATGACACAGAGGCCATTTCTCTTATCCACTCTTCAACAAGGGAAAGACAAAGGAACACACCATTCAAGTAAGTCAGGCCTTCACAAGTCAGGCAATGGCTACAAGAAAAAAGCCACTCGCCTGCACCTGCCCATATCTACTGTCAGAGGAATCATTAAGAAGTTTAAACAACTGGAACAGTAGTAAATATATATATATATATATATTAAATGTAGACCCATTTACAGTTTTGATTGCTTGGAGATTTGTCATTAGGCTCATTTCCACCTCTGAACTGATGCAAATTCCTTTGTTTGACTAACAGATGTCTACACATATGGGGGACAGCATTCCACCTGCATTTCAAAAGAGATCTGTTGAAGTGTGTAGGTGTGTGTGCTGAGCTTGTAGCAGCCCAGCACATTTTGGGATATTTGTATTTTGAGCACGAGTCCACTCTCTTTTTGCGGTAAAGGGCCATGGAGGTTTATTTATACCCACCTGCTTTGACCCCTGGATGCTGCAGGCAAAGAAAGGTTAACGTGTCATCATAAGTCATGACAATCAGAGGCAATCACAAGGCAGCCTGGGGGTGTCAGGACTCCCCCTGCTTCGCCCAGGCCTGATCATGTGCACTGCACTCACTCCTGAATACATTACGCCTCTCTGCAACTCCACACTAGCCCTGTTGATAAATGTTTGTGTTCTCAGCTGATGTTGTGGAACTACATTAATGTCACTGAAACAGATATCTGATTTCTAGGGTCATGGAGAGGTTTGTAAGGCATTTATGACCCCTTCATATCTACCACACATGTGATGACCTGATATCTCAATATTTCAGAATTCCTTACTAATGGATCTTTTTATGGCAGTGCCACTAAGCTGAGCCTGGCACATAGGTTTACTAGAATGCTGCAGACTGAGCTATTGTGTCCAGGCAGTCTATCAGATATAATTTAGCCTCTACAGCTCAAGGGGGCAG
Organism: Brachyalestes nurse; assembly: GCA_037974405.1. NCBI lineage: Eukaryota > Metazoa > Chordata > Actinopteri > Characiformes > Alestidae > Brachyalestes > Brachyalestes nurse. Next base: position 12,997 of record JBBPCY010020659.1, on the reverse strand, counting down.
TCCTGCATGAAGCTATTTTCAGCTTAGTTCATAAGTGCTCTTTCATCACCTGGACCAGCTCTCTGAAACTGCTATCTCTGTTAAGAAAGCATTCTTTCCTAAGTCCTTGACCTGTTATGCCACCAAACTCTTCCCTGAAGATACTTCATTATTTTTCTCTCTTAAAGGGAGATGCCATATGTTTACCGTCAAAATCAGTGGTATTAATTATAAGTGAATTCTACTCTTGTGAGGGAACAGTACATGACAGATCTTATACATAAACTTCCAATACAGTCGGTTAATTCTAAGTAAATTTGTCTAAGAGAAGTGTCTAAGAGACTAACCAGGGGGCTTGGGGGCAATCTACTGGAACTGTTAGATTATTAGACAGTAAATGGATAGGTGGGACTCATAGAGGAAGGATTTTAGCCAATGACTGTAGACACAGTATGGAATACTGGTGTTTTCTGTTACTATTTTTGTTGTCTCTATAAGATTTTTTAAAGGTAAAAAATTCAGAATGCATCCATCCAGGGTGTCCTCCAAAGGTTCTTGGGCATAGGGACCTCACAGGACTATGATTCGTCCAAGAGAGGATTGGGTAATTTATGTGCCACGCTTGGCCTGCGGCTCCATTTATAGTCCTTAACAAATGGATGGATTTGGGCTTTGAAGGCAGACAGGGCTGCTGATTGAGTTGTGATCACCAGACAGATTGAAGTTGCCAGGCGCCGTGTGTTCACTCACGCCTTGAGAGATGGTGGTATTAATCAGTGATGGCCTTCAGTGGGACACGTGTCTTAAATCTGAAGATGTAAACAGAGTGAGGGGCCTGAGACAGCAGGGTGGACACCATGGAAGTCCAGCTTAATGAAAGCAGATACTTTACAACCTTCCAGCCATCAGCTACCAGAGGCCCTCAGCCTTGATGCAGCCTGAGTTCCACTCAGGTCAGATCGCTTGTCATCTCCAATATCGGTTACTGAAGCTTCACTACACTTTAGATTTATACACACCTCCTACCTGAGCTGCCGCGTCTGTGCTGTTGGTAGAGTTTTATTGTTATCTATCTATCTGTCTGTCTATGTATCTATCTGTCTATGTAGCTATCTGTCTACCTGTCTATCTATTATCTATCTATCTATCTATCTATCTATCTATCTATCTATCTATCTATCTATCTATCTCTACGTCCATCCATCCTTCTGTCTGTCTGTCCGTCCATCCACCTAACCATCCATCCATCTACCTCCCTGCATATCTATCTATTGATCAATAAAATGCAGTTTATTGTTACAATTGTACTTTATTTATACAACGTAATCCTTCATTTGTATTTCAACACTAACCCATCTGCAACTTTATGCACAAAGATATTAACTGTTTTATATAAAGAGAGGCACTGAATGAACTTGTGAGATGAGACTTTTTAGCTACTAAATAAACATGGAGGCTAAGCTTTAGCTAATATTTAGTAGCTATAAATATAACCAAGGGAAAGACAGAAAACTACTAAACAATGCAATTAAAATGGTTAATTAAGCGAAGTAATCATGCTAACGCTTATTATAATAATACCTCAACATAGAAACCCTTTTGAATCACTGAGCATGTATATGTCGTTTTGTTTCTTTCTTTTTTGTTGATTAAAAAGTTAATGTAAAGTGATGAGTATTGCACTCCACACAATTTATTCTCAGCAGCTACCAGTAAATTCTAATTAAGATTTCTCTCACCTTTGTTTGTAGCTAAAGCACAGTAGGTTACTACTAGCTGTTACATCCCAGGCTAGAAGGGACACGGCTCCTCTCTACCTCTGGCCCACACACCCGCATCACATCTTAGGTCTTCAACTTCTGGGATCTTGACATGTCCCTCCTTGTCCCATCCAAACATGCCTGTAGGGATCTGTCTTGCTGCTTTAGTGTCTTGGCCCCTCAGTGGTCGAGTGAACTCAACCCCCTCCCCCGAACTTCACACTGTACAGACAATTCCTTCCTCTGTGGTCTGAAGGCCCACCTCTTCAGGCGGTTCCTATGTTAACAGCTTTCTGACCTCTCTCACACTCACAATGGGATTTTTCTACAGTCTTCTACACTTAACCTACACCACAACCCCCGACCAAGAAAATACTGCTGCTCCTACTGCTACCATGGTGCTGTTTTTACTGCTGCTATAGCTACTGCAAAACTACTACTGCTGGTGGTACAGCTACTACGACTATTACTACAACTACTACTTCCACTACAGCTACTACTAGTGGTGCCACTGCTAATCCTGCTGATTCTGCTGCTACTACTAATTCAACTACTACCACAATCACTACTATTACTGCTACTACTAATACTACCATCACTACTACTATTACTTCTAATACTAACACTATTATCACTACTACCATATCTTCTACTGCTATTAAAAGCAGTTATGATACCAATTTTTGGTAATATTGCCATCATGGCAGGGGCCGTGTGTATTTGCATGTTGCAGTTGTTGATTGCGTCATCTATTTCGGTCGTGTTAAAAAAACATTTAGGCCGAAACCGAAAATGCATTTTTTGGCCATTTTCAGCCAAAATGTTTTGGTGGCCGAATATTTGGTGCATCCCTACAATAAAGTAACCTTGAACCTTAAACCTATTACTGCTGCTGCTACTACTACTGCTACTATTACTGCTGCAGCTGCTACCTTAACTACTTCTACCTAATACTAGTAGTGTTAGTATTTCTACTACTTCTACTATTACTACTACTACTGCAACTACTCCTAATACTAGTAGTATTAGTACTACTATTTCTAATACTACTACTACTACTACTGCTACTACTACCATAACCTACTGTTACAGCTACTAAAACTAGTAGTAGTAGTAGTACTGCTTCACTCTTTCAAATGAAAATAAAATTCTAAATGGTTCTGGCTTTGATATGTGGCTCTTGGACGTGGTTTTAACTGGTAAATAATATATTATTATATTAGTATATTGTTGCGAAGGGAACCTTTAAACTTTATGGCTGTTTATATTCTCAGTAATTCAGATTTCTTCTTCAAGCATCAGTTGAAAGGTTACTTAGAGAACCAAAGGTTGTTCTTCTGTGGCACTGCTCTAAAGTTTTTCTGACTCTTTTTATTTTTTAAAGTGACATGCAGGGAACATGACAAAATGTTATCATTGAGAAAGAAACCACAGTTTATCTGCTAAAAATGTAATTTTCCTCAACCAGGACAGGGGACGTGACCTTCTGTCCGATAATGTAAATGAAGGAAGTGTCTTAATTAGTAGTTTAATTAACTTGTGCAACCAGACAGTTAACCTTTGGCATAGGAGTATTATACAAAGTTGTATGCTATATGTATAGGTGACTATATGAACAAAGCTTATAAATTCCATAATTTTATTTATATTATTTTATTGATGGATTTTATTGATTTTATTGAAAAGACAATACATAACAGCATACAATACAATACAATATCTATTATTGGAGGACACAATGATATAGGTTATTCCACAAAAAGTGCATGACAGATTTACCGATGTCATAATATATAAGCCATAATGCCAGCAATTAGACATAAAGGGAAAAATCTGCACATTAAAGAATATTTACATTTTAATGTGCTAATGAAGCTTAAACACTACAGAGACTGCCTTGGTTTGGTTTATGACCCACCAATTTACTGTGACAGAAAAGGCTGATGAAAAATTCCCAGTAATGTGTATGAGATGTTGTTTTTACTCGGCAAATGAAGAAAATATACAAATTTGATATGAGCCCAACACCACAAAAACGCACTTGATCTCAAAATCAATTTTAAAAGACACGTGTCATAATTATTGGCATTTAGAACTTAGTACAACACTCTTTTGCCAGCAAACTCTTAACTTAATTTAATCCTAAACACTTAATTTAACTTAAAATATATTTCCCTATTTGCCCATAATCTTGACATGTAACCTTGTTGCTTTATTCTTAGACTAACTTTAAGATTTTAATATTAAGACTGATGAAGGGAATTTTCTATAAGCATTTTCAATTACCTTTAGCAAAGGTGCCACTAATTCTGCAGGGCACTGTATAGTTTCATTATAGAATCCTTTCTTGTAGGTTGCACTGGAGGAGTTTGACAGATGATGTTATGCATAGATGGTTATAAATATATAATGTTGGCTAGGATGGCAGCTCATAGACACAGTTGTGGCAGGAAAGAGCTGTTTTGTTGGTTTTACCTATGGAAAGTGTGCTCTCTCTGCATTAAACTAGAAGATAGTGAGGTGTTAGAAAAAGAAAGAAAATGCTTTGACCTTTCCCTCATGTTTCTCTCATGTGTTCAATTTCTGAGTCTTACAGTAAACAATTATCTGCTCTCAGCAATGCTTTTCTCTGCAAAGTTTACTGCCAGTTCAGTTCTTTGTTGAGTCAAAGCAGCTGCACTATTCCTAAATTAAATCTGAAACAGTGGATGGCACTCTGATTACCAGCCAGTCATCTAATTGGTATTATTATAATTCTGCGAGTTTGTAAATGCACATTATTTAATTAGTTAGAGTAGCACTAATTGACAACTGAGTACACATCATTTAATTAAAGGGTATACAGATAAATTAGCTGAACAAAAATAGACAGACAGACAGATAAACAGACAAACAGAGAGTTTGGCTTGGAGGGCAGGTCAGGTCTGAGTATAAAGGAGCTCATGCTAATGTCCAGTACCGTTTAATTGAAAGTGCAAGGCAGTGGACAGAATGTGAAACAGTCATTAGTATACAAGTGAACGCAATGAATCCAAAAATAATTGCCTATTTCAGGACAGTTTAGTCTAAAGAGTAATGACCAACTGTGCCCCATCCTTCGATTAAGGATTGGATTAAATCGGCTGGTGGAACAATAAAGGTATTTATTCCTGCATACTGTGGAGACAATGGACAGCTAACACCCGCTTTAAAAACAATGAATATCATTAGCTGAGGACCTATCGCTTGCTTAGGTGCTTCTTGCACATGTACAACTCGTACTGAAAGGCATGTTGTCCATAGATAATCTGATCTCTCTCTTCGCTCTTCCTACTGGTAAATTGGACATCATGCTTTCAGGAGTAATTATATTTGCCCAAAAGATCACAGTCGTCTGGTACAAAGTTTTAAGAATGCAAAGTTCTCTTTAGAATGCAAAGGTTTCTTGAGTTTGAACAGGAAGTAGCTGACTGTGTCCTTAGTGGAAGGTTTTCTGTGTCGGGATGGTAGATTAATGTGTAATTTAAAAGGACAGTGTATCCTCCTTCGTCCTGATTCGTCCTGCTGTGACAGCCCTGGTCCTAATTACCTTCAGTGACTAGAACAAAGTAACCAGCAGTTCTACAACCTTCATAACTGACCAGTTTCGTAGGCTTTTCCCCTGAATGCAGCCTCAGGCATCAAACACCAAATAATCAATACCACTCTGAATCTTTGACACAGGCAGCATCTGGATAAGCTTTTCATCTTTCAGGTTTTGGCCTGATCCTATAACCTGATATTCTCCTGAGCCTCTTCCACATATGGCAGTTTGATCTGTTTACTGAAATGTTTGGGAGGCTGAACAACACTACAAAGCACATGTAAACACACTCTGTCAACTGCAAACACAGCCTGACTCCAACCCATAACTGCTTCTGACATGGGACCTTGGATCTTGGCCAAGGCACTGTGATGTGATAGCTTGCATGTGTTTTTTTATTTTCTGGTAAAAAGAAGCTCTTTCCAACCAGGCCATGAAATTGATTTGTCTGTTTCATAACTAATTAATTATCCATGATTCAGTATATCAACCACAGCAAATTTTAAATTTCACATTTTCTCCAAAACAAAAGCAACAATTATTGATCTATGTTTGAGTACTTGCTTACTTGGCAGGGATAATGGCAGTACATCTTTTCTGAAATGTTTTATCAGATGGACCAATAAAGCCATCGGACAATTCCTCCTTGTAAAATCTTGCCTCATCCTTGTGATCTGGAGATGTATATGGACATGGATATTGATACAGATGTGGATATCCATCTTCAGTTTGAATATTTGAGTCAGGTAACAAATACAGCCAAGACAAAACACTGAATTTCTGTTCTGTTTCTTTTCCATCCTGTTTCAGATGATTTTCATATTGGACTCTCCATGGTCAGCCAAGATGTAGCTGGCAGTGTCAACAGGGACTTCAGCCGGAACATCTGATACTTTTGGGAATTCATGATGCCACTGATTTTTACAAGGGCCCAGAGACCATTGGCAAAAAACATGCCCCCACCCCACCTGTGACAATGCTGGCCAGAACGTTTTGGTCTCATCTAGACTGGGCACACATTCCAAAGAGTCAATAGTGTTTGGCAAATTGCAGGCCTTCAATTTGTTCCTCTGCAACAGTGCGGGCTTTTATTCTCGCAGGTTTTCCAAAAAGCGTGCTGGCATGGAGTTAGCATTTCATAGGTTGCTTTCTATACTTGGATCTCTTTAATGTTTAACGGCTTTCTTGACCAACTTCGCCACCCTTCTCACTTTGTAAACTACACGTCTTATTCCTGGCAAACCAGCTCAGCTCTATAGGTGTCTATTCCTCTTTTTTAATTGATGCACTGATACTGGTATTCAAGGTATTGCTTGTTTGTTTGTGTCATTTGTGAAGGGCAGCCACAATTTGTCCTGAATTTGTATTGTTAGTTGTTTGACCTTCATGGATTTTTGGATGCGTTTTGTCTTTTTTATATCCTTCAAAGAAGCAGTAAGTCAATATGTGGCAATATACACATACATAACGTTTTAAGTACATGGCATTATGTATGTGGCTTATTTTAATATGATTTTTAGATGACATTTTGAAAACTATGTGCGTGTGTGTGTGTGTGTGTGTGTGTGTGTGTTATACTGAGAGCTGTGGGAATATTGCAGTGGACATGCTTGTCTCAAGACAAGCAGAGGGACACCGGGAGCAGGTGACACTTGAGTAATGCTCTAGTCTTTCTTAGATTGAAAGATTGAATCACTACGATGTCAAGAGGTGATGAAAGAGAATGGCAGAGACCAGCCCGATGGTTTCAAAAAGCCAGAGAAGATGGAAAACTTCTATGTGACTGGCACTCACTGAAGTGATAAAAAGTAAGATCTGCAGAAGCTGCTAGAAGAAAGTGTGTTCCCTTGCTTCTTTAGTCATATAGACTATAGACAGTGCTAGTTTTTAGTTCTTCTTTAATGTATTTAAGAAGATGTACCAGGAGTCTCAAGTCATTTAATGATTTGCTAAAATTTACTTGTTGTCTTCACAGTATTTTTTTTTTCAGAATCCCTCCTACAAGGTTTTTCAGGATGTTTTCCCTTGTATGTAATTCAGAGGATCAAACACGAAACGTGATATTTCAAAGAGATTTCATGTAATTAATTATTTTAAATTTGGAATGTTTGGTAATAAATTCCCGTTTAAGAAAATGTGAGGATGACTGGTATTTTTGCCCTGCGTCTAGAGCACACACACTTCTGTCTAGATGCAGCCCAATCATATCCTCCTCTCAGACTGATCTGACCATGTCGCCTTTACTTACGCTCAAACATAAAGTGCACTGGTTGTGCTGCAACAATGTGGTCCAGTGGAATATAAATGCAACTGCTATGACCTACTTGACCTATTCTGACTCATTAGACAAGAGGAAAGCTCTTGTGCCTTTTGCTGAACTGAGTCTGAGTCTGCATGTGCTACACTCTTCTGTATTCTCCTGCCGTTTGCTGATTAAACAAATTCAAGTACCTCCTGTGATTGTGTCACCTCTGTTTACCAGCCAGCCTCATGACAGGTTTAGATATTATTACTATAGAGAAGGAAATGACATGTCATTATTCAAACAAGTAGGAGTTACAGTGAAAATGAAGAAGCTTCTTAAATTTACATTATTAAATAACGCTCAAAGTAAAATAATCTACAGAACCATAGTAAAGACCATAGCAACCGCACAGTTGCTCAAATAATATGCATTTGGAATGTTCATGGGACTACAACTTATTGTCTGTGCACAGGTAGGCCATATACGTTTTCTTTTAGACGAATGATAAGAAAGAGAGAAACCAATAGTCACTTGAAAAGACCTGTAGGAAGACCCGGAAGCAACAGCAACAACAGTTACAGAGAGGACAACAGGCAATGAAATGCACAGCTATCGTTTCCATTCCTACATGATGATCATAAGAACACCGCACTCACAGTGAAGCTTGAAGGTGGGAGCATCATGATATGGCACGGAGAATTAAACCAGGATAGATTAGAAGAGGATTTCATAATGCCAACTATGAGAAGGGAGAAGGTGGAAGTTTCTTTGACATACAGAAAAAATAACTCAGGACTGGGTTTTAAAAGAGATGCCTAGTCATTCTCCTGACTTGAATTTCAACATTTATAGAGAATTAATAGATTCTGAAATGGAGCCCAACAGCAGGACCCTTGTAACCTTGGGGAGCTAAAGACGGTTTGCCAAGAGGAATGGGCCAAATTGTACCACAGTGCTATAGAAAGCTAATTACTTCCTACAGCAGATGTCCCGATGTGGTAATTGCCAAAAAGGGTTTTCCATTCATTTTGTGTTTAAATGTACACTTGTTTATTCTTATAAATGCATGCATTTTCATATTTTCATAAAAAGCCAAACACAATTCTATGCATACTGTAAGTGTATTAAATAACAAAAACAAAATTGTGTGAATACTTGTTTCCCTTCACTGTACACACATTTTACAGGGGCAGGGTGATGAATGACAGGGCTAGACAGGTCACAGTGCTGCTGCTGTTGGTTTTGACTGCATGTGACAGACAGAAAGAGTACAGCAGTCTCATGTGTCATGTGTTTGTAGCTTAAGCTTAGCTTAGCTAAGCTCACAGTCCACAGTACTTTTTTTACAGAGAGAATTCTGAAGTTTTTGCATTTGTCCAGACCTGTCACCCTATTGAAAACCTTTGCCTTTCTCAAAACTTTGTATATTCTCAATGCACATACAACAACCAGCCATGACATTAAAACCTGCCTCATATTATATAGCACCCCCTCATGACACCAAGACAGCTTTAACTCACCATGGCATGGACTCCAAAAGACGTATAAAGGCATGCTGTGACATCAGCAACAGATATAACCATTGAATAACCATGAAACAGAATGATTTGTCCAGCACACCCCACAGATGCTCAATCAGATTGCGATTTGGGACATTTAAAGTAAACAGCTTGAAGTCTTTGTCATGTTCCTCAAACCATTCCTGAACAATTGTTGCAGTGTGTCTGGGCCCATTACCAGAAAGAGCCCACTGCCTGTGCTGTTGCCATGAACAGGTGTACTTGCTCTGCAACAACATTTATGTGGGTGGCACTAACCCAAGGTTTCCCAGCAGAAAATTGCCCAGAACATTACACTACCTCCGCTGTTTTCCTCTCTTCCCATAGTACATCCTGGTGCCCTCTTTTTCCAAGGTAAGCCATGCGCCTGCTTGCTTACCAGTCTGTCCACATCATTCAAAAGAAAACATAATTCATCAGACCAGGTCACCTTTTTCCATCGCTCCATGGCCCAGTTCCGATGCTCCTGTGGCCACTTTAGGCACTTTCAGCAGTAGACAGGGTACAGCAACCTGAGATGTTTTCTGACACTTTTCCATCATAGCTAGCATGAACTTTTTCAGAAATTTGTGCAACAGCAGTTCTTCTACAGGACTGGACCAGATGGTCTAGCTCATCATGCGCATTAATGAGCCTTGAGCAAATCAGTGTTATTCACTTCACCTGTCATTGGTTTTAATGTTGTGGCTGGTCTGTGCATGTATCAGTCTGTTTTCACTGCTTCGGCCTGTTTGACTTATTCTAGTGCATCAAGTTGCATTTAAAGATTATACAGACTTATTAGGTGACTGGATAAACAATTTCATGCTATTCATCCCTTGTTGAAATGTTTTTGTTGCCGACTGCATAGAAGGAAACCAATTATTTTCTGTTTAATTTCTCACCTAATGCCAGTTTTAGAACCCCAACACCTACACTAATAAACACAGTATTCTGATGTCAACAACCATTTTTAAGAGAGTTAGCTGTCCTATCACCAGACATGGGTGGTAGGATTTTTGATGCATGTGAATAACTGATGAGAAAAAAGGAGACATTAGACGGTAAAAGATCTAGCAGTGCTCAGCCATCCAGCTATTAATTACCTAAGACCTTTTAAATACAATGAATTGAACAAATGCCTTGCTTTGACCAGAGCAAATCACAATAAAGTAGCAATAGATTGAATAAGCGGAAGACAACAGAGGCTGAACCTGTGACTGGCACCACACAGAGCCTAACATTGACCCAGGATGTAGGCCGCGCCTGTCCTAGGCCACAGCAGGACAGATTCACTTTCTTTGAGTTAGGCACAGTTCTATCACAGGCTGACAGTGGGTTTGTCACTGCTGGTGAATGGTGGTAAAGAACAAAGGCTACAGCATGCACTGCACTGTCACACTGTCACCCATACACAGGCTCTGACAGCAAGCAGATGCGCTAACAGAGCTCTATTCAGTGCTATCTTACTCCATCAGCAGTTTGTCTCCCTTTTATGGTCCTTCCTTTTGGCTCCGATCTGCTATGGCTTGCAAAGGAATGGTATTTAAATGGCTGAAAGATATATTATTATTATTATTATTATTATTATTATTATGATTATTATTATTATGATTATTAGTATTATTATCATTATGATTATTATTATTATTATTATTATTATTATTATTATTATTATCATTATTATTATTATTATTATTATTATTATTGTTGTTATTGCTGTTGTTGTTGTTATGATTATTATTATCATTATGAAGTGTCCTTCATCCTTTGTATGCCTGTGTTGATGCTGATGTGTATACTGCTTCATTTCTTTATTTTTCTGCCAATTGTAGTATATAATGTCTCTTATATTTTATAGTTTAACACACTGGATGGCATAAAATATAACTTTTGCTTTAACTTTTGCACATTCCACATTTTTATTGTACTTTTAGTTTTTACTATGATGTTAAATTCAGCACTTAAAAAATACCAGTAAAATGCATTACAATTGTGCAGAGGTGTTCTATGTAGAGGTGTATTCCATAGAGCAGCGGACTCCAAACTTTTTTGAGCCACGGACCAGTTTGATGTAAAACAATATTTTCATGGACCGGTATAGATACAACGAAGAAGCTCCCCAGAGACGTTTGTTTTTAACTCATTGTGTTTGCTAGCTTGTGGGCTAAATTTCAGGTCTTTCAGACTCTGATGACTAATTTTTTTTTTTTTTTAATTCGGTCTTTCTGTGTGGCTCGGTACCAAATGTATTAAGCCCGGTGGTTGGGGTCCTCAGCTGTAGAGGATGTGTACAAAACAAGAAATTTTACCTGGGGAACATAAACACATCCAACTCCAATCACCATCTTCCAGCCAAAGGAAAGAACAAAAGCTGGACAGTGCAATGTAGATATAACCACTGTAAGCAAAATTATACCTACAGATTTCGTATATATTACACCCCCATTTAGCATAAGCGCATGAGTACAGTGCAGACAAAACATAGTTATTCAAACATTTCAACAGTTTTCACATTTTGTGTTTTACTATTCATGAAACAAGTGATTCCTTTCAGAATAGCCAAAAAATATGAAGGTTTGAGAAATGCCCTTGAAGAGACTGTGTGGAGAAAATGGAAGCCATGCTTTGTAGAGGCATTTGCTTTCTACTTGTCAGTCAGGCCTGTGTCTGTACTGTGCTCAGGCACATCAGCCATGTCAACTCCTATTGCAGCAAATGCCCAGGGAGCACCAAGGCCCTGACAGAAAGAGCAAGCATATGTAAAATCAACCAGAGTCAAAACACTGAGAAAAAGCTCACTCTGATCGTGGTGCTCCCCTTCAAAGTGAAGAGACTGGAAGCCTCATTTTCACTGTCATCAGACAAAACCAGGGGGTGGGAATGAAGCCCTTTTTGCTATCAATGCTGGAGAAAAGATTTGATCAGTCTAATGTGACATTGGTTCCACTACATGGGCCTTGTTCATCAAACAGGCTGCTAAAAAGTTTGCCAAAAAGTCACAGTGGTCAAAATTCCCATGCAAAATGTAAAAAAGAAAGGTTTCTAAATGATTTTTGCTTGGTTGCAAAGTTCTAGGTAACCTTCAGATGGCATAGTTTTCCAAAGGTTTTTCACACTTGCACATCATGATTGCAAACTTACGTCTCTTAAAAGATCCATCCATTACAAACAAAAGTCGTTCTTCTATGCCACTGCAGCAAACAACTCATTATTAGTGTTTACAAGTATAGGAGACAAAGCTTTTGCTGAACATGTGCTGAGCATTCTACCCCATACATTATATGTCCAACAGCATCAAGATGCCCCCCCTTCCCTTTAATTAGAGAATTCAGCTGCTTTAAGGTGCACCCATTGCTGACACAGCTGGTGTATCCTCCACAGAAAAGCACTGCCAATAGAATGGGTCACTTTTATTCACCATGTGCTATGTTAAGCATTGACTAGGTGTATAAATTCCAGTACTGGGGTGTGGAGCATTGGAACTGATTTATGGAGCTCCATCCGATACCTTTGGGATGAGGTGGAGTTGCATTTGTGACCCAGGATTAATCAATCAACGTCAGTACCTGACTTCAGCAGTGTTCTTGTAGGCGAATGTAATCAAATTCTCACAACAATGTTCCAACATCTAGTGTAAAGGGGGGACAACCTCCCTATTAATACCACTTATGTCAGTTAGAAGAATGTTAGTTTTTGGACATCTGTATCTAAAAGAACAAATGTTTTCATGTGAAATCAGATCAGATGAGATCCATAACCATATATGTATACCAGTGTTGGGCAAGTTACTTCAAAACTGTAATGCATTATTTATCACTTGTTACTGTCATTTCAAGTAATTTGTTACGTTACAATATTACTGTATTTAAAATGTAAGGCATTACACTACTATTGCATTACTTTTAAGTTA
>JBBPCY010020622.1:0-14854 GCA_037974405.1 Brachyalestes nurse | reverse complement strand
TTGTGAAGCAGCTTTGTGACAATGACCATTGTTAAAAGCGCTATATAAATAAAATTGAATTGAATTGAATTGAATAGCTCCTGCTAGTGTGCTTCCTCTTTTACCTTGACAAAATTAAAACGGGTAGTTGTGATAGTGTATCAGCAGGAGTGAGAGATATAACAAGGTAGGCCTATGCTTCAATTTTATTCCAGTGAAGCCAAGGTACCTGACAAATGGTAGGTGAAAATAAATGGCAACAGGCAGTTGTCCCTTGGACTAGCATGACTAGCAAGGGAAATGCCACAGTTTGTGGGGTTGCTTCTTCCCTTCTTGGACACCAGAAATAAATTCCATCTCTTTCTTTCTTTCTCACTCACTCACTCACATAATAGAGCAACATATTGTTCTCTTTCAGTCTTAAATGGTGGGTCAATGAAAAAAAAGAAGAACTCTTATATCCCAAACAAACATGGTAAAATACAAAGGCATGCCGAATGGCACTGCAGCTTAGCTCACTGTCTGTCAGTGTGTCTACAGGTAGGTGTAAAGATTACACATAAACCGTATACAAAAAAATCATTCCCCTATTATGCGTGCTATATTCTTAAGATTGGTACATAGTAAAAAAAAAAACTCACATCAGAGTGTTTTTAAACTGGACAGCACTTTGCACCACAAATAGATAAAATATAAAGAGAGTATAACTAAGTTACAAGGAAACAATCACACTATACCTGGAATAATATTACATATTTTTTCTTTTTCTGTTTCTTGCAAGACACGCCTAAGACTGGTCTAAAGTGATCAATTTATGTTAACCTAACAAACATAATATTTTAGACTACTATTTATATTTTTTTTCTCAAAATGCTGATTTTATTAAACAAGAAATATTCATGTCCACATGAAACATTTATAAATAGCCATAAAACAGCATCTGTTTTAGTGCACATAATAACTCACATTAAAATGTCTACATTTTGTAATAAAATAATTGTAACAGTCTTCGGCTCTTGAAAACAGGATCTTTGTATAAACCCGAAAATAAACATTTTCTGCATTTTCTCCATGTTAATACTATCTAAATATTGGATTGGCACTAAAAGAGGAGTCAGAACTCAGGTGTAGAAATGACAAGATTCACCATTAGTTTAATAAAGAATGTCATAATATGTCACAATATGCTTTTCCATGCATATCATTAATATCACTACTTCTTGAACATTTTATTATAAAAAGACTATAATCACATGTCCCACAGTGCTTTTTCCATTGTGACACGCTTACAATGCTGGCTTTGGCCAAAACTTGTTGGGGGTAAATATCACAGAAGAAATAATGTTCACACACTACACATACACACTTCATAAACATTGAAGTGCATTATGTCAGTATAAACATTGATGATTGCAGTAAGCTTTGCAACAATGACAGCAGCCCCCACAAAGGCTCAGGAGAGATAAGCAAATGAAATGGAGAACAGGGCTAATGAATACTTTATGAATGCTGATTACACCATTTATGAACATGTTATGAAGTGTTTATGTAAAATGATATTAATGTTTTATGTAGACACCTTTATAAAGTGTTATCATTTTTTTTGTCTGGATATCTGCAATAAAACCTACATACAGACTGACAAATTTTAAAACAATAAACAAGACAGAGTTTCATTTTATGTAAACATTGAATAAGCTTAAAGTAGAATTAAGCCTTACATGTTGCTCATTGGGAGATTTAAGAGCACAAACTGCTCTCTTTGATCTGTCCAGATTGCAATGTTTTATTACAACTGTGTCTCCTTGAAAACTCAATCTACTTATCTTTTTTTTCCCTTATCATTTTCTTTAATTCAAAATGACAATCTGGACTATCTAATCCATCTTACTTTTTATTATAAAAACTGTAGTGCCATATGTTCTGCCCTTGGAAACATCAAAACTGATTTATCATTTGGATTTTTGCCCTTAAGGGAATGATAAGCATCAATGGTTGATCTTCCAAGAAGCACCGAGTCACCCATTAATCAAAAAAGAAATGGAACTACTATTTGGAGTAAAAGTTCAACATTAAGGCTCTGGAGCATCCCATCTGTGATGCTGCCATATCAAAATCATGTAATAATACATTATATTATTAGTAGTCTAAACTGAGTACTTACATCACAAAAACTGTTAATTGTTATGAATAATTCAGCAATTTTAGACTGTCATAATGGTAACTTCACATGACAAGCTATTCTGTAACTTTTTTCTGCCAATTAGCTTAATTGATGATTTGCATTTGAATGTTGCTTCTACATTTCCAATCCTTTCATAAAGGAATAGGCAGAACAAACAGATTCTGGATCCGAGGTCCCAAAATCTTACCCCCACACCCCAACATTCTCTGCCTCCTCTACCCTGACACCTTTTCCCACTCACACAAATAAATAAATGCCTTCCCCGATTACACTCTTTTAATAGAAAATATGTCTAAATTCAGTACCTTTAGGCAAGGTACTGTCCTCACACACTGCTCCCTGGGCGCTGTGCTGGTCGGTACCCATTGCTTCACTTGGTGAATGGGTTATTATCATTCGGATTATATTTGTAAGAAATTTGGGTAATTTTAATCCATAATTATGACTAACTTTTGTCTGTTTGCCACATGACATATGTCAGCAAGAGGTTTGTATATTGTGAAGATAATAATAAGAAGAAGAAGAAGAAGGAGGAGGAATAATCATCATCATCATGCAGTTTATGTTTTAGAAGACTGATATTTCAGAGAAATCTGGACAGTAAGACCTAAAGGTGTCTTTTATTCTTATACCTTAATTACCCTTTTAGCCATGGAAGCTAAAGGGTAAAATTTTGGTACGTGAATTGTTATACTGTATTTCAGTCACATGAGGGCAGTACAGATGTGATGTTAGTGGAGTTCATATTGCACACACATATTTCATGTTGTGTTCTTTATTTTTTATTTAATGAGAAATTATTTGTTTCAAAATATTCAAAATATATAGTTACATTTGACATTGTGTGTTTATTTGTGTAGCATAATACTTATTTGCAGTGTAATTCTCTAGACAGACAGGATGTGTAATAAAAATTATATTCATCATTATCATTTATCTGATTTCTTAAAAAGTGTAAAATCAATGTATAACTAGGCAGTTTTAAGCCATGTTTTGTTTACTATAGATGGGGTTTGAGTAGCCTTTATATGCTTCGATTAGCCAACCTATCTAGTTTTTTTTTTAACCCAATTCGCCTGTTTCAAATAATCCAAACACTACACCACACAGCAGTAGAGGCTGTAGCATAGTGGATGGGTGTGGAACTATTGCAACTCTAGTCATTTTATTAATTCATTAATTTATTAATTCATTTTCTGTAACCGCTTCATCCTTACTAGGGTCGCGGGTAGCCGTAGCTTATCCCAGGCAAACTCTGCACACAAGCCCACAACCCTTCGTGACAGGCTTTCGGAATCAGCCTCATTGCTGTGTCTTTCTGTTCACAAGACTAAGAATTGAGCTGGCAACCTCAGTATTGCAAGAGTTTTCTAGCATTTTCTTTAGCGCTCATCTTGAGCTTTTCCCTCATCACATTTTACTCTCACCACTCTCCTGTCCCTTTCCTCCTCCCCTCTCTGAACTGAGCGTGGTGTTTTGCGAATCAATGATTCAATTCTCTGTTCTGCAGTGGGTCCATTATTTCAATCGGCGCTCAGATTTAAAGCACCTCCTCATTACAATAATGAGCTTTTTTTTAAAAACATTCAGCCTTGTTTTATTTAAAACTCCACTGTAAGTTACTCTTGCCTGCATCAGTAATTCAGACTAGAACTGTGTGATTCATGACTCACCCGGGTGAACCACCTGGATCCATTATATAACTCATAAGTCATGAATCTGAGGTCTCCATTGAACCGAATCCTTTGAGTCCTAACTACACCATGCCTAAATTGTAAACTCCGTCACATAAATACATCTTATAATCATTAAAACATTAATTACTACCATAAAAGTTGCATAACTTACAGTTTCTTTGCACCACCACGCTTAAAAATGAGGTATATCCTACAAACCTACAATCCTACAAACTTCCTGCAAAGTTTAATCCTCCTAGTGGACTCGTGTCAGTCAGAGCCGAAAAGATCACTCAGAGAGCGGGTAGAATCCGTCGGAATCGCTCAGTGAGCGGGTCCGGGTCCTTGGACGAGTCATGGGTGAATCCGTCGGGTCTGGGTCCTTGGACGAGTCATGAGTGAATCCATTGGGTCCGGGTTCTTGGCTGAGTCATGAGTGAATCCGTCAGAATCGCTCAAACGAGCAGGTTTATCACTCACATGAGTGGGATAGCGCTCCTGATTTCGCACATTCACTTGTTTTCTGCATTCGGTTGGTATTTTTGTCTTTAACATTTTATATTTTATGGAAGGATTTGCATTTTCTTTCAACTGCAGTTCTTATTTGGCATATTTTGCCTTTTTGTTCGAAATGCCTATGTGTGTTTAAGTTTTGTATTATTCCTTTTTTCGTGTGTTTAAATAAATCTTTGTCACTGCGGTAGCCTTCTTATTTTATTTGAAAGTAATTAATTCTCATCACAAGGCATTTTACTTTCTTTTAAAAGACAGTTCAAACATTTCAGTTGACTCACAGCTGTCGATTTGGCAATACTGACTCAAGTGACTCAAGTGACTCACATACTCGGATCAGTTTAGTGAGTGACTCAGAGGAAGCCGAAACCTAAAAAGGATCTGAGTATTACAGCTCTAGAGAACAGACTACACTTTTTGGTTTTAAAAATTTTTGCTTAAGGGCCGTTGCTACACTAGTTTGAGGCAATTTGTAAATACATTACAAAAGTACTTTAGCCTTTGAAAGTATGGATTAAATACTATAATTTTTGTTTAATTATATCTAGTTAGCTTATAAAAACTAGCTAACAATTCAGTGGGGCTATCAAGTGGGGGTCCAAATATTGGTTCCAGTGTTCAGCTAAGTAAAAGTAGTTTTCGCTAACCCGTAGACTAATAAATATCTGATGCTACATTTATTAACTGCATAAAATGCCATGTATCTAAAATTACTGTGAAAAATGAATGTTCAATATTTGTATATTACAGGATGAAAATACAAAATACATAAAATTGAGATCCTTTAATGGGTTTATTACAAAGCAGCAATGTTAAGTTGTGACTATGAGTCACAAGGTTAACAAAGCCTCTCATAAAACCACATAAGACCAGTTAGCTAGGACCACTGTCCTCTTGCTAACTGGAGTCAGTATATTAGTTTCTTACTGTACATACCCTAATGACAGGCTAGCTTGTGTGATGCTAATTAAATAGTTTTGATAGCCATGTGGCATAAATAATAAATAAATTAAATTTTAATCATTATTTTGTATAAAATAAATTACCAAATGCTGATATTATTGAATTAGCAACTGAATCTGAGGTAACATAGAATATTTTATGGAGAAGATCCTATATTTCTAGTTTAGTTTTTTTTATAACAGTGCATTGTCAGTCAGCTAATGTGTTTTGCTTTGTAATCTCAGTTGTTTAGCTGGTTGATGGTTGCCAGGCAACAGAGTGTTTTGGACTGTAGCAAAATACATTGAATTTTCTAAATAGGATGTAGGGAGGGAATGAACGGGAGAACCATTTTGAACACAACCTGAGAGAGAGAGGGAGAGAAAGCAAAGGGGGGATTTTTAACATGGGATGGAGGAGTAGATGGTAAGAGGAGTACGTTAGGGTGTAGGAAAAAACACACAACAAGGTTTAAAAACTGTGGACTATTTGTTTAAACATTATTTTTTTTTGTCCTTTTTAATGACGCGCTGAACTCAGAGGGTCCCTTTAAGAGCCATGTCTCTCATTAGACTGAACAAATACATGGACATCATCTGGTACATTCAGTGAGCAGTCTTTGAAAGCTCTCCATTAAAATGACGTCAATTTAGACCCAAATTACACAGAAAAAGCATTTAACAGGCCAGCAGTAAAACTCACCATACTTTATCATGCACTGCCCTTCTTGTCACTAAGACCTACAATGTACTTAAAATGTGCTTAACCCTACCTTAATTTACCCCAGATAATACAACAAACCCCTTAATTTGAATTAAGTGGCTGTTAATTTGTGCAACCGACTCCTTAATTTTGTATGCATAAAACCCTTTAATCTTAAATTTAAGGAGGTTCTATTATTTAAGTGGCAAATTAAAAAAGGAAAATTCAGTAGTTTGACCCCTTAATCAGCCTGCACTCTTTTCCTTAATTTCCTGTATGGGTTAAAATTAAGGTAATTTTAAGGGGTAAAACTAAGGTATGTGATTTTGTAGTGTTTTAACTGTGCTGACAAATCTTGACTATTTCTGAGCACAGAGTCAGTAAAGTTATCCTTGTTGAAAGTGCTGTTGATTGCTCTAGCGCTCCTCTAATTCAGCTCTGCAAGAGGTGTTCATGATGTACCTCAGGACTGTAAAACTGTGCTACTTCATGTTGAAAGTGTTAGGATGCCTGACCATTACACCAATGGGACTTTAATGACAGGGGACTTTTGAAAATTGAGGAGAAAGTGCACAGATTATGGCTGATTAAGGGGTAAAACTACTGATTTTTCTGCTTACTTTTTAAAATTTGCCCCTTAAATAATATAACCTCCTGAATGAATGCCTTATGTTTAAGATTAAGGGGTTTCACACTCATGCCTTAAATGCACTTTAAAGGTAAAATTAAGGGATCGGTTCGCAAATTAATGGCCACTGACATTTTTATTCATTTATTTATTCATTCATTTGATTTATGATTAAGCCAGATTAGACAGGGGTAGAGAAAACAAAGAAAGAAATACAAGTGAAGAAAAAGAGAAAAGGAAAGGAGCCAATAGAGATAGAGAAAACGGGGAAAGACAACAAAGAGATCCAAATGAAAACTGCTGCCACTGTATCATCGCTCCGAATGCTGCATCTGAAAAACAAGAACCAGCCACACAAACACCGAACAAAATACAAACCAACCGCAACAGCACACACAAACCTGTGGTCCCGGGTAGTTTTGTTTGTATGTACTGTATAAGCCTATACCTGTGTGTGTGTATGCGCATGTATGCATGAGCGTATATGTGTGTGCGTGTATATGGCTATGTGCTGTGTGAGACGATGTTTGTGTGTATGTGTATATGTGTGTATGAGTATGTGCATGACAGAGGCGCACATAAACAGTGTGTTTTAGCCAAATGAAATATGTCTGCTCTGTAATTATGCAGATCATAACATTTCAGATGTCTTTCACATTTATAAGACAACTTATAAGACAAGTTTTCTTTTGGATCTAATGGTTTATATAATTTAAGACAAATAAAAATCAGAGCAGAGAGAGGAAAGAAAGAGCATTTTAAGATCTTATATTGGGATCAGAGATTAGCGGAAGGCTCTTTCTCAGTAGCTTTTACGGAGTCTTGGTCTAAATTCTGTTGGCATGAATGAAAGTAGGAGATCAACAAACTTGCAAAAAAAGCTAGAAATCACCCATTTGATTTATTTTTTTACTTTTTTTGCAGTGTAAACATCCAGCAAAGTTTGAAGGAAAGAAACAAGATATAAATCTAAATTAGAAATCAGCTAAAAAATACAATCACACAAACATTTATATTCATGGAATTGTTTGTATACTGTACAGTTCTTTTTATATTACAGTGTTGTTACTCAGTTTTTCAAGATTTTGTGCTTCTACTTTCTTCTTTTGTACTGCATACTTTGCTGTTGTAACAATGCAAATTTCCCACCCGTAGGACTAATAAAGGTTTATTTGATCTCATCAGACTTGTCTGAGAATTGCCTGGGCATGGTCCTAATATTCTATTAAGTATAATAAATTATACAGTCTGACACCTACATCCTTCAGTGTCACTGATGTTGAACACACACGAAGGTTAATGAAACAGGTTCTACTTATGAAAAAGCCCATCTCCATTGGTAAAGCTCTTATGCAATTGCAAAAGAGCTAACAAGGCAAACCAGAGAAATGTGGAAAACAGTCACTGAACATCAGTTTACGTCGAAGAGAATTTTGGCCAAACTGCTATGAGAGAGGAAAGAAAGAGCATTTTAAGATCTTATATTGGGATCAGAAATTAGCGGAAGGCTCTTTCTCAGTAGCTTTTTTTTACGGAGTTTCAGAGAAAATGTTCAGAATCTCATACTGATGAGCTCAGTTCTTACCTGAGATGCACAGAGGTTTATGTGAGCTCAGGATGTCAATGGTAAATATGTGCAAAATGGGCCAAAAAAGTTCTCATTTTTTGGCAGATAATTTTGCTTGATTCTAGAATCTCTTTTCTTGTTGTGTTTTCATTTGACCTATTCATTTTGCAGTAATTTTTTGCAATGAAAATGGTATGAATACCAATTCACCTGCGTATTTTCACTGACGAGTTAAGAAGTGTTGCAGCCTAGACTGCTTTTTTAATGAGGCCCAATACAGGGGTCATTTACATATATCAGTCTTGGAGGGCACGATAACAAACAGTATGAAAGGTTGTAAAAGTCTTTTGTATATATAATCAGCATAAATGTTCAAGGAAATTTATGTGGACCTTTAGGTAAAGAGTTTTGTCTCAGACACAAGAGTCAAGTTAAGTATAAAAATGACAGCAGTAGCAGCAGATTTTAGCATCTGTTCTGGGTGAATATTCTGCTGAATTGCATGGAGTTGCTGACAGAAAGGCTGATTAGACCCATTAACTTAAAAAAAAACCCCAAAAACACATTTGCCATGAATGTAGTCCAGTGTCCAGCGGTTTGGTTCTCCTGAAAAAGAATAGCCTGAACATCAGTAATCAGTACAGATTAATCTATTAGTCTACAGGTTTACTGAAATATTTTTTGTATTTGTTTGTCCCCGTCTTGGTCTAAATTCTGTTGGCATGAATGAAAGTAAGAGATCAACAAACTTGCAAAAAAAGCTAGAAATCACCCATTTGATTTATTTTTTTACTTTTTTTTGCAGTGTAAACATCCAGCAAAGTTTGAAGGAAAGAAACAAGATATAAATCTAAATTAGAAAACAGCTAAAAAATACAATCACACAAACATTTATATTCATGGAATTGTTTGTATACTGTACAGTTCTTTTTATATTACAGTGTTGTTACTCAGTTTTTCAAGATTTTGTGCTTCTACTTTCTTCTTTTGTACTGCATACTTTGCTGTTGTAACAATGAAAATTTCCCACCCATAGGACTAATAAAGGTTTATTTTATCTCATCAGACTTGTCTGAGAATTGCCTGGGCATGGTCCTAATATTCTGTTAAGTATAATAAATTATACACACCTACATCCTTCAGTGTCACTGATGTTGAACTTAAAACACACACGAAGGTTAATGAAACAGGTTCTACTTATGAAAGCCCATCTCCATTGGTAAAGGTCTTATGCAATTGCAAAAGAGCTAACAAGGCAAACCAGAGAAATGTGGAAAACAGTCACTGAACATCAGTTTACATCGAAGAGAATTTTGGCCAAACTGCTATGCTGTTTAGTGAACACTTTACTGAAGGCCAGGGTTCAAAACATGTTCATAAGCCTTTCATGATATAATCCTACATAAACATGAGCCACCCCTCATTTCTTTCTATTTTGCTTTGACTCACCTTCTTGGTACAAAAATACTATTTTTTGTCTATTAAACTGACTTAACTTTGGCATATTGAGTAGATTCAATGAAAGAAATGGGCACAAATGTTATACTGTGACAGGCTGCAAAGAGCCTAAATATACAAGCTGCCTAGATAAAGATGTTCCAACCACATCTTTATCTAGGCAGCACCACCAGTTCATCACCGCCCTGATCATTTGGAATCATATATATAGGGTAGTGCAGATTTAGGTTCCCCCACAGTATAAATGCACTGATTGGCTGATTGAGTGCTCTGTTCCTTGTTCTTCCTATTTCAGTACTGTAGTTGGTTACTGGAGATACACTGTATGACCCTGAAGGTCTACCGAAGGCAAAATATTGTCTGGACAATTTTTTTATGTGTGTATGTGTGTATGGAAGTACATCTCATCCAGTTCTCGCCACAAACATGAAAAGAGAACAGGATAGAAATACATTTTTAAAAAAACCCTGCCTGATTCCTCTTACTTGTAATTGGGTTTCACTGTAGCCACCAGGGCCTCTGGCTTGGGGAGGATACTGAAAGCGAAAACGGTCTCGCAAATTTTCACTGTAATTGGATTTGAAGGAGCGCAGAGAGGAAGCATGACAAACGAAAGAAGAGATGGGGAGGTTTATTTTTTTTCACTCTGGAGGGCATCCTGACATGTCCCGCCTTCCCTTTTACACTCTGGCTCACGTGGCTCTTTTCTTCCGTGGTGATAATCAGACTCATTACCTCCACAAACCTCTCATCCTTTCTTTTCCTGTATAGCTCTCTCTCCCCTAACTTCACCCTACCCCTTATCAGACAGAATGATCAGAATGACAGAATGGTCACTTTCACTTCACATTCACTTTTCACTTTCACTCTTGCCACAAAAGTCTGCCCTCTCAGAAATACAGAACAGGTGCCCCATGGCAGTTGTCTGGTTTTGCGGGACATGATGTTCCTGAACTGGGGTGGTGGGCTACTTTTAGGCAGGCCTACAGAGAAGCAGATTGGAGGAGGATGTGGTGTTTTGTGAGCCCACGCTCCTCACACCTGCAGGGCAGCAACAGCGCAGCCCTAAAAAATGAGCCTCATTCAGAAGGCAGCCAGGCTATCAAGGTTATGAATAAAGTTCTAAATGAAACAAAAAGGTTATTAATAAAGTTCTAAATAAAAAAAAAGCTAAGTTCAGCCACAAAATGTGTCTTGGTCAGCCAAGACACATCTGGTGGCTGAATTTGCCAAGACACATGTGGTGGCTGAATTTGCCAAGACACATGTGGTGGCTGAATTTTGTTTTTTTTCATTGCAGCTACAAGGCTAACGTTGCCAACAAACACTAGCCATTAGTCATCCAAATAATTTCCCAAAATCCCCTTTTTTCAAATTGTTTAAACTGCATCCAGCTCTTTGCTTAGGTGAAGCAGACTTGTGCAGGTGGTTTAGGCCACAGTATGACTTACTGTGAGCTATGAAAATGAACTTCAGTGCTACAGTCAGGTGTTCAGACAACACCAGGAGTCCTCAACATCATATTCCTCTGGATTTATGGCACTTATTGTTATAAAGATATCAGCTCATACTCCTGAAGAGAGTATGAGAGATTTGGGTGACTATTGACTGCTAGTGTCTTGCAGCTCCAGCTCTAAACTAAAGAAAAACTTTTTTTCAACACTCTCAAACTGTATCCAGCTCTTTATTAAGGTGTAGCAAGCTTGAAGTCAATAGTCCCCCAAACATTTTCCATACGTATGTTAAAAAAAGGTAATAAATCTGTACTCCCTCTATACATTAAGCTGTAAATTGGACTGCATGTCTTGGTTGATCAGGTACATCTGAATCAAGTGGAAAAATTAGTAAATCAGTTTTTTGAACTTACATTTTTATGTAAGTTTTATGTACTTACATGTTTTTTTTAAACACAAGATGTTAAATGGGCTAAAGGTTCTCCACAGATAATAAAAATAGAAGGGCAAAGTACAGTTACCTGTACGACCTGCCTTTATCTGCAGCACCAAGCTCACCTGGCCCACCAACACCTCTTCCCTCACCAAAAAGGCACAGCAGCATCTTCACTTAAAAAGACTGAAGCAGTCAAACCTCCCTCCCCTAATCTCACAGTGTTCTATAGGGACACCATTGAGAGCATCCTGACCAGCTGCATTTCTGACAGGTACAGCAGCACCGGCACTGACTGAAAGACAAACAGCGCCAAACTGAAACAGCCATCAGCAGATTGTTAAAACAGCTGGTAACATCATTGGAGAGCCTCTCCCCTCACTATAGAACATCTTCCATAAACACTGCATTAGAAAGGCCTCAACTTCTCACACCCACCCACCCCTCCATGCATACACGCACCTGAACTGTGAACTGACTCAACTTTCCACTTTTGCACTTTACACATTACTCTTGCATGCATAGAACACATATATGGACAGGAACAGACTGCAACAAACTGTATGGACAGAAGAAAAGATCATCAGTGCCCCCCTGCCCTCCATCCAGGACCTGTACCTCTCAGGAACCAGGAAGGGGGCAGTGAAAATCATCACAGACCCCTCACACCCTGGACACAGACTTTTTGACCTGCTGCCCTCTGGTAGATGATATAGAAGCCTGCAGACCAGGACCACCTGACACAGGAACAGTTTCTTTCCCCTCGCCATCTCCCTCCTAAACAGCTAAACTGTCACACTGCTTCAAACTACAGTACTGCGATTTCTGTAACCCTTGTATTTTCTGTATATAAGATTTAGATTGATTATTATATTGTATTGTTGATTTATACATTTTATTTGTATAAATGTGTGTGTGTATATATATATATATATATATTAGGGCTATGCATTATTTACTTAACGCCAACAATTATTTTATCACGCGTTAACGCAGATTTATAAAAATCCTTTTTCGGCGAACACCAGCCGACATGTACAGCGCTCCCATTACTTTTGTCCATATAAGACGCCTGCCCGTTACACCAAATGTGACTTTAATAACACTGCATTCAGAAACTTAGACTTTCATATGGAGTTGGTCCCTCTTTCCGCCCCCATGCTCTGGACTCTGAGGGTAACTTGTTTTTCTATAATAAACTAGATAAAAAGTGAATGCCCTGCAATGGCAGATAGCTTTGGTTTTATATCTGATTTGATTACATTAATATTTAAGTTGAGATTTACAGAAATATTTAAACTGCAGCTGTGTGACTGTGTTAAAGGGAACATTGCTGTTAAAAAGCCCCTCATTTGTTTAGTGTTTGCAAACTAAATGTTATTCCACTTTTGTTCATATAGCAGAACACTAGTTTTGAATAAATGATTTAATTTTGCATATAACAATGCAATTAATCACAGAAAACAATGTGATTAATTGCGATTAAAATTGTAATCGTAATAAATTGTAATTAAAATTGTAATATATGTATGTGTATTTGTAAAAAATGTTATTGACAGTATTGATTGTCATTAATAAACATAAATCTGCACAAAGCAAACATATTTGTCTACTACTCTGTTGATAAGAGTATTAAAAACAGTATGTTTAGGACAGACTTAAAGGCGCGATTAATCACGAGTTAACAATGGCAAACATGAGATTAATCGCGATTAAATATGTTAATGTGTTAAATGTATATTCTTCCAGGCTTGGCCCCCCAGCACAGATTCCACTCGAGGATCAATCGCCTGCGCGTAGGAAGCATGCTATCCACAGGTCCAGGACGCATTTACTACGGCATATCCGCTAAAGGTATGTGGGCTCCCTTGCCGTCAGTGGGCGCTCCTGCCTCTGGGCTGGCAGTGAAGGATGTGGTCCTCTTTGCCCCACGGAGAACAGGCCAGCCCCCCCACCTGCAACCAGGACTTGGGGTGGAGGGAGGTGGAATATCGTGTGAAATTTTTAGTGGGGGTGTACAATGGGAGCCAGCCCCCGAGGGGCTTTACTCCGGGCCAACCAGGAGGGGAATCCCGAGGGAGCTCCTCCTATGGAGAGCGGACGCGTGGGAGGCCTACGGGCCAACCTGGCTGCAGAGCAGGCCAGCGCGAACGCGCCCTTTAGGGGGAGGACGCATGGGATCCACACGCCCGCAAGAATTTTGGGGGGGGTTTGTTTGCTGCCGCATGCCCCTCCTCCGCCCTGGGGATGGTGGACTGTATGAAGGCGCCCCAGTGGTGCGTTCTAGGAAGGGAAGGTACTGTGACATCCACAGGTTCTTGTGAGGCTTCTTGTGTCATTGTTAAGTTTTGTTATATGGGACTCTTATTTTGAAGAATGTGTATGTTTGTGTCTATAGTCAGTGTCAGCTGTCCTGTATTTAGTTTAAGTGATTGGGGTTTATGATTGGTTTATGTCTGAGTGTGTCTAGTATTTAGTGTGTTTAGTTCTTTGAGTGTTAGTCTTATTGGCTGGTCAACCCTTACGAAGGCCCTGACTGTTTCCTGCACGGTACCCTTTCCTTATGTGTCTACTGTTTGGTGTTCTTCTGTTAGGCCCTTGTGCCTTTTTGTTTTGTTCCTGTAGAGTCTGTGTCTTTTTGTTTTAAAAACCATCAACTGGAACCTGCAATTATGCCTCGCCTCACACCCGTGCACCCTGCCGTGACAACATATTTTAAAACATATATTTATATTTATAAATAGCATAAACATATATGTATAAATAATAATTATATACATTTGTTAACATTTATCTTTATATTTAAATATACATATTATGTATTCATATTGTACATTATTGTATATTATATTGTTCAGTATATTGTTCATTGTGTCTTACATGTTGTGTTTTATACTGTTGTGCTTGAGAGACACCATCGACCGGAATCATATTCCTTGTATGTGTTCACTCACATACTTGGCCAACAAACGCGATTCTGATTCTGATATGTTACATTTGTTCTTGATGTCTCAGAGTTACTGTATTTCTACAGATGATATGTTTGCTGCTGATCATTTACACATATAAAGTACACAATATAGCCCAGTATTGTTGCTTTCCATTTGACAGCTGATGCAAAATTTGGGAGAAAAAAATGATCCTTGTACTAAGACCTGTTTTTGGCCCAAAAACAGCTTTCAAAATTCAGCCTGCGTTTAGAAGGATGTACTGTTACTACCAGCTCAACAGTAAAAGACTTGGGCGTAATATTAGACAGTAACTTGTCCTTTGAAAATCATATTTCCAATATCACAAAAACAGCCTTTTTCCATCTT